>JAOUWY010000035.1:25666708-25679645 GCA_025728095.1 Prietella phreatophila
GGCTTGCTCAGTTGGGATAAATTCACACCTTTAATATCTGTATACCGTGTTGATATTTCTGTAAAGCTGCTTTGAGATTGTAAAGAGCACTATACAAATAAAATTGAATTTAATTAATTTGTATCCAAGTATAAATAAATGAGTATAAAATGTAATGAGTGCTACTGGTGTATGGTATTTTGTGTATTCAGAAGTAGTTTGTGTCTGTGTGATATTAAAAACCTGTGTGAGTTTATGTTATATTATGTTATATTATGGCAAAATCTCTAGTGTTTAATGAACACCCAGAGTGTTTATTTGAGTCCAGTGGATTTATATAAACACTGTAGGATGTGAATTCAACACTGTGGGTGTTAAATCAACACTGGTGATTTTGCTATGTGCCATGGTTGGGCCCTTAAGCAGGGCCCTTAACACTCTTTCTAACATGCTGGTATATGCGAAGAAAAGAATTTCACTGTGCACATGAATATGTGATAAATAAAGACTCATTATTATTATCATACTATAATTATAATAGTTTCATGAAATAAACTCTGGTTAAAACAAACAAAAGTATTTTGTGAATATTTAAACTCCCAAATGCTTTAATAGTCAGATAATCATTCATTCGTGCCGGCTGGTCTTGTGCACACAGCAGTGGATATGTTGCATAGAACTATCTTTGTAGGCAGGGATTAGATATTAAGTTATGGATTTTCCAAGGAATGCTCTTTTAAGCTATGAGTCAGTGGTCCTCTGAAACATTACTTTCAAAGCTAGAACTTCCTGTGCAAAGATCCCCTACTCTTTCCAAAGCAGTGACCTACAATGCCCACACTGGTGGCCTGGAACCTTATCTTTGGCAGTTTGTCAATGAGAGGCAAAAGCAAGTCCCATTTCCCCAACACCAACCTTCTTAAAGAGTAAAAATTCCACTAATCTGCTGCCAGGTTGCTATTGCTTTACAGCCTAATTAGATTTCTCTCCAAAAAAGCTGCCCTCAGTGACCCAGGGAATCCCCCTATTAAGTGTGTTTTCCTTGAGTGTGATGCAGGAAAAACTATCCTCGAGAGACTGGAAAAATTCACAGTGCCCAGGTTCAGGCCTACTATTCAAAGCTTGCCGTCATCAACCTCACCAAACAGCTCAGTGCTTAGACACGACCTAGATACTGAACTTTCCACGAGGGGAGATTTGTGTGTGTGTGTGGGGGGGGGGGGGTGTCTTTGGGGTGAATCAGTGGTAGAAGTGAATCAGGGGTGAATCAGTGGTAGAAGATTTAAGGTTAAATATGTAGCATATAACAAAAGGTTTAGTGTGAGGTAATGGTTTGCCCATGGGGAGAGGTAATGAGAAAACGTTTACGGAAAATGTAGGAATGTAAGCGATATAGGAATCCTTACATTAAGCTACACAATTAATGTAATTCAAGCTGATGCTGTTTTTTCTCTGTCCTCTTCTTTCACAATAAGGGGTCTCTCCTCCCACATTCCCAGTGTTCTTTGGATGCATATAAAAAGCTTGGGCATCTCATGACTCTTCAGAAGCAGTGGAAAGTGCTATATTAAGCCCTGTACTGTACGTTTCAGCATACGAGAAAGACTGTAACTGCTGAACATGTTGACCAGGTAATAAGATCTACTTGTATGATTGTATTGGAAATGTATATTATGCTGTAATGAACTCTAAGATGATTAATTGTGAATTGCTTGTTATTAATGTTTGCCACAGCATTTTGAATAGAATGAATGTGCTTTATTTATTTCTTTATCATGTGCTATGCAGATATTAGGTTCACAAAAATGATTGATGATCTGCTATGTTGAGGTTTTTCATTCTGTTTGGACTGATGCTTATACTGGCAGTATAGCATGTGTCAGGATACATAACTATACTACTAGAGTGTATACTTGAATACTGTGGGATAGTATAATGAAACTCTACATAATAACTCTCTATATGTTAGGCATTAACTGTGCAAATGAAGACTGTTCTTTACAAAACGATTCTTCTCTAACACTAATAGACCTACTGCATAATGAAATCATGTATTACACTGTCAATCATGAATTAACTTATTCAGTGAGCCTTCTGAATCTTGGGTAAGAATGAAAAATACATATTAACATCCCTCTGGTCTCACATCGTAAATGTCTCTTGGTGTCCAGAGTGAATTGTGTCAACACTGCGAAAGTGCATATTCCTGACTGAACACGTTTTTCCAGAAATGTGTTCCTCCATCTAGGTCCAGCATGGATGATTAATATGTGATCCGAATTTTTAGAGTGTGGCACTCAATGACATTCTCAGTTTGAATATGAGATTGACTTTCGTAATATATAATAGCGTTGTTGTATTTTACTAATCCAGGAATATTATCGTCTTCTGCACACTGGCAGTGCTGCTGGTTGAAGCAGACCTAGATGCAGGTGAGTGTTTTGTAAAAATGAAAGAAGAGAGCATTGTCCAGGTAATAAATATAGCCCATTGTAAAACTGTAGCTATCCTTTATATTTTTAGTTAAAATAAAACAACCTAAAACTATAAGTAAACAAATAATATAACTAAAACTGTTTGATGTTAAATGAAATGTTTCTGATATATAACAAAACAACAAGGCTCAATAATTATGTTTAACACATGGGACATTTAATGAAATATATGGGAAATGTGGTAAACGTTAAGTGTAGTACACACACAGTTTCCAGTGAAAGAGAACGTTTTGGACATCTAGCCTGTGCTAACTGGAATTTTATTAAAAAAGATATATGTATATATATTTCTTTCTTTTTCTTTTTTCCAATTTTTATTTAATGGAGGTCTTCAAGCCATGTCTACAGGAACAGGTATGTCTGTGAGAAACATGCATATTATAGGTGTAGTGAAAAGTATAATGAAAAGTATGCATATAAATGATGTATATTTTAATTCAGTATTGAAATCATTAGTGTAAAATCTATCCACTTTTTCCACATGGCCAAAGATCAGGACTCCACCTCTGATGAGGCTCCAACTGGTGAGTCTATGAACCCACTAGGTGCTTTTGGACGCATGTCACAGTCTGCAGTGTGTTTATCTTTGTGAATCTCAGTTATGTCCTTTATGATTATCTTCACAGAAAGCATGAACTCTGTGTCACCTGACCAGCCCAACGGTGAGTTTGCTGTATTGAGCTGTGAAGTGAATGGATCTTGTATGTGTTGAGTGTATGTAATCTTCGGAAGTTCTGCTTAATTTGATTAACATGTTTGTCTATTTATTTATTTATTTTACCTCACAGTGGGAGGACTGTTTTAAATTGTAGTTGTAGTTTACATACAAAGTATCAGTGCATTAACACATTAATATATGGCAGAATCCAAACATATTTACTTATTCCAAGACAGAGTTGATGACTGATGGTCAGAAGAACATACAGTGTGCTGTTAGATGCTTTTACATCTTTTGCAGCTGAAGTAAACTCCTGAAACAGTTCAGAAGTAGACTGCCATCTAGTGGTAGTGCCATCTACATCTATGTGATGCCCTAGTCAAGTTTTACCATATTTATATGGTAAAACTTTTTTCTTTTTTTTTTTTTATAAAGAAGTTATTAAATTTTTCTTCTTTCACATCAATATATAACTTTTACTGCTGTTTCCTGCTTCTTCTTACTGTCGTGCATCATCTAATCTGCTGTTTGCCTTTAAGGCTTTGCACAATTTATAATTATACCTTAACTATATTTCAGGTTTTGGAAGGATGATGATGATGATGATGAAGATTGTTTTATATGTCTTAATGATGCTCCATTTAGGACTTCATGTCATTTTCAAAAATACATCCGCACTGAAACTGACGAAAGCAAATAATAATGAACTATATTTACCAAACAATATTTTAGCTTTTATATGCAATTTTTTTTATTGCACTTTTATTAGGAAGGATTTGGGATGCTCGTAAACGATCATACAACCCAGAAAATGCCATGTATAAGACATTTGGATTTTTCTTTGATTTACAGATGAGCCACAACATTATAATGGTGCCACAGCTGGTAAGAATATGTACAGATGTTTTATGGAAACTTATATGATATGGATTTAATATTGAAATGTTAATGTCAGACTGATTAAGATAACAATTTCCCTTAAAGACACGAGCAGCACAAGTGCAGAAGCAGGTCAGGCTGCTGGTAAGTAACAAATGCTTCTTTAACTTCATTAGCCAATCACTGAACGACAGACCACATGAGAATGTAAATCTGAGTGAACAAATATGAAATGAAAGACAAGTCCTATGCTTCTGTTACTGCTTTAAGGGCCTCAAATCAATGATGTGACAGCAGCTGGTGAGTTCATTTTAATATTTATGTTTCACACATTAACTTAAATCAGCATTTCAGCCATAATGTTACTGTAATGTTATAATGACTATTACATTTGTCACACTGTGAATGAAAGAAGAAACAAAGAAGAAGACTTTTCTGGGATGTGTACTGTTTCCTTTATATTCCAGGAGTAAAAGGAACACGGAAAATTTGGGCTTATATTATTAGACCTAACTTATGTACTGGCAACCTTGTTGTTTGCACTGTACTGGAAAATAAGAATCCTTTCTTGTTTTGTAGATTGCGCAAAATCCAGCACTGAAGAACAAGACGGTATTTTTTTTTGTTGTTTCCCTGTCTAAAATGGCCAAAATTCTTAGGGATATGAGCAAACATCATGTTTACATTGTATATTTCATGTAATCTAATCAAAATCTCTAAAAAAAATCTTCAGAGAATGAGAGTCCAGAGTCAGAAGAAGTGGTGAAGGCAGCTCCAGTGCAGCGCGCTACTAAATCACAAAGTGCAAACCAACGCAAGCGCAGTAAGCCTGTTGTGGCCTCCAAAAAGAGGACGAGACCCCTTCGCCCATGAAGAAAAGTTCTATGAAGTCAGTCGCACATTGAGGATGCAGGAAAATACGATAAGACGAAAGAATGAAGCAATCCTGTATTAAGTGGCATTTTGTTTATTGCTTTGTTTTATTTTGATGCTTTATTTCAATAACCACGATTTAGATGTGATTCTGTTGTGACGTACTGTACTGACTGTTTTTGTTTGTTTGCTTATGGTTCTATTTGTTGTGAAACTAGCATTCAGCACAGTCTCAAGGGTGTTTCTCAATTAAACCCCTCTTCAAATACGGGGACAAAGCTTGTCAGTCAGGGTTTAGTTCCTAAACAAGACAGCCAACACCATCTCAGATTACAGTCAGGCTTTTGTGCTAGAAGTCTATTTCTGATTGGAATATAACATTCTAGGTGTTAACATTTATCATCAGGAAAATGCTAAACATCTCTCAGATGCCCGGACTTGATCATGCTATATTTTCACTGGTGCTGGTTACATGAATACTGTGTGTTCAGACTAGCCATAGCTTTTTAGGAACAGTAGTGAAAATGTTTTTTTGGTTTTGTTTTGTTTTTACAACAGAAACATCGCAAAAGCTTGCTTTCAACACAAACTCAGTGTTTAAAGTGTTTCTTTCTTTTGTGATTGATCATGTTTGTTTTTTTTTATAAGAAACAGTATTTATCTTTATTAAATATAATTTTCCAATATCAAAATCATGAATGTATTATTCATAAATAATTCTTTCTATATATTTTATGACCAAATAAACTTCGACGCAAATAAGACTTAAGACTTGTTCTTTTATTCAGAGTTTGTGTGCATGTGTGTTGTGGGAAAAAGTATCAGATAGCAGAACATATACCATATTTATATAACATTTACCTATGAGTGTTTTAACCACAACGACATCATCATCATCATTGTCAAACATTAACAAGAGCTGACTATCTTACTAAGCCTGCAGATCTAAAGTATCCATCCATCTTCTACCGCTTATTCCTTCTTCAGGGTCACGGGGAACCTAGCTCCTATCCCAGGGAGCACAAGGTGGGGTACACCCTGGACAGGGTGCCAGTCCATCGCAGTGCACAATCACATACACACTCACACACCCATTCATACACTACCGTCAATTTAGCCTACCATGCATGTCCTTTTTACTGGGGAGGAAACCAGAGTACCCAGAGGAAACCCCCGCAGCACAGGGAGAACATGCAAACTCCACACACACACACACACGGCCCCGGCAGGAATCAAACCCCAGACCCTAGAGGTGTGAGGCGAATGTGCTAACCACTAAGCCACCGTGCGCCAATCGAAAGTATAAAACAAAAATAAATATGGCTTTCAGATTTCAGCATCCTAAAAAGTCCACCTAGCCTCAGAGATGTCACTAACTACACAATCTTCCTCCTGTTCAAAAATAACATGGATATTAAAAAAACTTGCCAAGTTTGGGGCCTCTGCTGAGTAGAAAATGTCTCCTTTTACACCAGTTCATGTTGAAGTGCATTAGCGCCGCACCACTGTCCATGTAGGCTGGAGAAAGCAGTCTGTGAGTGTACAGTATTGTGTCAGATATCACACTCTATACCTTTCTCTCTGACAATATATGCCACTGTCTCACTGCCATCAGTACTCTGGGCTGGTAAAGGTCAGGCCTTTCACTTGCGTTGAAGTCGATAGTCTCAGAGCCCCTCCTCTGACTCCCCTGAGACATGCACAGTGCTCTAAAGCACACATTTTGTAATGAGTGAGCTTCGAGTTTGTGCTGGGTCTGTTTTTTTCCATTTCATTGCTAGAGAGTTAAAATGCCAAACCCACAATGTTTATTTACACATCGGCCATAATTTTGTACATGTGTGACATCAGGCCTGACACCAACACCAGGCATAAATACCACTACTCCCTATTTTAGTTCCAAATGTCATTTCTAAAGTACACTGAGTACCCTGGTGTCGGTAAACAAATTGTGTGGTCGCTTGATGAAAATACAAAAGGTCTGACAAACATGTTTATAGGACATACAAAACATTAGTCAAAACATTATGCATATATTTAATTGAACTGTTTGGTTTATTATTAGCATCAGCACATGCAGATGTTAGCTACAGTGACCAAACCTATAACAGCAGCTGGATCACAATCACATAACAAACCTGCTGAGAATATGAACCATATTTTGCAGGATCCTATGCAGAAAAGAAATACACATTATCTACAGATACAGTAAAATACAATATAAACGCCTATAGAGTTTATATATATAGCCGCCTGAGTGGCTGTGATGAAGTTGGTAGAGCGGGTTGTCCACTAATCGTAGGGTTGGCAGTTCGATTCCCATGCCGGGTGACTCCACATGCCGAAGTGTCCTTGGGCAAGACACTGAACCCCAAGTTGCTCCTGATGGAAAGTTAATGCCTTGCATGGCAGCTCTGCTACCATTGGGGTGTGTGTGTGTGTGAATGGGTGAATGAGACACAATGTAAAGCGCTTTGGATAAAAGCACTATATAAGTACAAAAAAAAAGAGTTTTGGACATAGGATTATAGTCAGAATATTATATTATATTAGTAGTATTCCTTTAATAGCATATTATTCGTAGCATATACTGTATGCTGTGAGACAAGATAACAATTACATGTATGACTCTGACAACCTGGCACAGACGTCTTATATACGGCAGAGGCAGAAAGAAATTTGAAGGTGTAAACCATTTTAACTCTATCCAGATCTTACCAAAAGGATTAAAGCCAAGTGGAAATAGTTTCACCTAACGGCAGGCCAGTGACCCAAATCAAATAAATCCAAGATTGTGGTGTTGTTTTTTGTTTAAAATTATTATTACAGTGCTAACAATATAAGAGGAAAAACCCACAGAAGCACAGGAAATTGACTCCTTGGTAGGCATTCACTAACTGTCAGTGTATTCAGGTCACAGACATCTGGGAACCAATTAGAAAAGCTTAATGATTTACAATCAAAACATAAACTTTTTATTTTAATGTTAATGTCTAATTCCATACAGAACAACAACAGTCAGCTTCCTCCTTTTCAATTACATTTGGACTGCAATGATACGCCTGAACAGAACATGACATAAAACAGACTCACACAACTCATACAAATGACTTTATCTGAAACAATGAAGTGAATACCACATGGATCTGTCCACTCACTTCATTAAAAAGACAAGTGCAGGAGTTCTACTCTGAGGTGAATGGTCCTTACTTACAAAGGCCTTTTGTTTCAGGTGAGCATCAGCTTCACAGCTCGTCACGCCTGCATCTGATTTGTTAATAATAAACGCCATCATCCATTTAAACTCTATGATTATACAGTTCAATATTATATATAAATTTCTTCATATGTACATGCGTTTTTCTCCACATTTTCTCCAGTGAATCTCCCAATTCGAGTCAGAATTATATTAAAAATATAACCACCGTCATTCACCAACTTTGATTCTCATCATTGTCCCCTGGTGGAAAT
The DNA here is from genome assembly GCA_025728095.1 of Prietella phreatophila. Lineage (NCBI taxonomy): Eukaryota > Metazoa > Chordata > Actinopteri > Siluriformes > Ictaluridae > Prietella > Prietella phreatophila. Next base: position 25,675,064 of record JAOUWY010000035.1, read on the forward strand.
TATAAGTGTTACAGCGATTATTTTTATGTCATGTAAAATATCACAGTATTTCATGTATCTTCAGCCTAAATTATAACATGTACATAATTTTTGCTGTTTCATGTGAAATAACGTTTATCGAAATAACATTTATATTGCGCTGCTGTGGTGAAGAAAGCTGTTTTTCCACTAGGTAGCTCAAAACAAAACAGAGATCGGTGTCATGGAGAGACAGGTTTGTCTGAGAGCTCAGCACAAACAACCTATTTGCTATACCAGGCCAAGAGGCATTCTTACATTTCAAACATGGTTGCCATTGACTCTTATAAAAGAGTAGATAGAATAGAAGTGAATAGAAGAGCTGACACAACATATGCAAAATGCACATTTTACCTTGCCAAGGCAGAACAAAAGCAATAAACAAAAACAAAGAACCATGTATGACTAATCAGCTAATCTGATGTATAATGAATCTAGCTGGAATTGTAATAGGTTCCTGAATTCATACAAAGTAAAAACAATCATTCAAAGTAATGCTGTAGGAAGGTGATTAAAGTTGATAGATGTATTTTAATCTGTTAAATTTCTTCTTTGTTGGAGTTTCCTTGATTGAGTGAGAAAGGGAAAACAAGGCCATTTGTAGGCCAGTAGCTGGCCCTTTGCTGACAAGCCCAGACTTTCAATGAAAGGCAGCCCCATCTTCCACAAAGATGCCCAGTAAATTTTGGTTCATACAATAGAACAGAAGTGCAGTTGCTTGGTCCATGGTTCCTTAAACAAACTTATTCTACATTCAGCCAATCTCCACTTGGCTTTTTGATGGCATGTTAGGGCTCTTATTATGTAAGAAATTAGCTAAAACCCAGCTAAGAGCAGAAGAAAGAATACATTTATACCTTTTCGGTATGTTTATATGTTCTTTTCTGTGGATTTTGATATCCAGTTTTACTGAAATTTATCTGGTTGTCATTTAGGATAGGCTAACTTAGCATATTAAGGCACCATTAGTTTTCAAAACTATTATTATTTGGTGGTTTTTGCTTATTATCTACAAAAGTTAAGCTAGTTAGAATTCTTCATGAAAGACAACAGTGGTCCCTGTTTAACACCTGCTCTTACAAGAATGGAAAAACCCTGCATGTCTGCAATTTACCCTGTAAAACGTATCTACTGAATATCTGAAACCTGACCTTAGTGCTTGTTTTTGTCACCTTGTGAAATGTAAAAACGCTTGCCAGAGCCTGCCATAGCGGATATTATATTCAGTCTTTTTTTACTTGGGAAACATGCACACAAAATAACATTTGTTAAGATAAGCTCTGATTAATGAAATGACTAATTAATTTATTCATAATAATTGTCATATTAATAGACTATAATCAATTATGTTGAATTTGTTTTAATAAATAGTCATCAAATTAATCAACACAATCACATACACACTCCCAACACGTTGGATATGCCAATCAGTGTACCATGCATGAGTGGACTGGAGGAGGAAACCAGAGTACCTGCCACATGGGGAGAACATGCAAACTCCGCATGCACAACGGTCTGGTGCCACAATATCTAAGTGACCTTTTGGTGCAGGCTATTCATTGGTACCTCAAATAGTGAAGGCTACAGCAGAGGGAAGAGTTTTCTCTTACAAAGGCCCATAGTCATGGAACAGCCTTCCCATACGTATTCGGGACTCAGACACAGTCTCAGTGTTTAAGTTCAGGCTGAAAACACATTTATTTAGTCAAGATTTTTGTGAAAAGTTTTTTTTTAGGTAAAGGAGCAGATCTAGAGGGTTCATGGGCATAGAGTGTTGTGGTGAACTGGGATGTCTGGATGCTGTCACAGGGTGCCAGTCCATTTGTATAGCACTTTTAACAATGGACATTGTCCTAAAGCAGCTTTATAGAAATATATAAATTCAAGATATAGAATTTAAATGTATGAATTTACCCCTAGTGAGCAATCCAGAGGCAACAATGGTGAGGAAAAACTCACTGAGATGGTACTGTCATGTGATGAACGAGAAGACAGATCCTGCTGTGGTGCATGTGGTAGAGCGGGTTGTCCAATAATTGTAGGGTTGGTGGTTTGATTCCTGGCCCAGATGACTCCACATGCCGAAGTGTCCTTGGGCAAGACCTGAACCCCAAGTTGCTCCTGATGGCAAGTTAGCGCCTTGCATGGCAGCTCTGCTACCATTGGTGTATGGGTGAATGAGACACAGTGTAAAGTGCTGTATAAATGTGTTATTTAATATTTTTACCAAATGCAGGTAGAGGTGTTTATTAGAAACATTGAAAGTCATTTTGTACTGTGGCTGTGATTGTGCTGTGAATGGGTTACAGGTGTCATGATCAAAATGAAGGTCACAGTGAATGTGTCAATGTGTGAGTCTTCTGGGAATTGCAGTCCATGGTGGCCATGTTTGGAGGTTGCAGTGCAGAATGGGCAATGGAGTTTGTGCTGTGAGTAGACCTAACAGATATGAGGAAGAAACATTGAGAGGAGCCAGACTTAAAAGAAAACCCATCCTGATCTGGGTGGCACCGGATAATACAATTATAAATAATTCTCTTCTATGAATGTGATAATACTACATGGTCAATAGTGCAGTTACCAGGAAAATTAATTACACTTTGTTACATGAAGTCTGTTTTGTGGAAGGTATCACTGTTCACTGATGGAGACTTGCATGCAAAACTGTTTTGTGGCAATTCACCAAGGTTTGTTGATTGTGGAGTGGCTGGCCGCCTTATTTACTATGGCACCCCCATGTCTACGTTCTGGCTCTCCCTTTTAGTTGTTCTGTCATAGCTAGTCTTGCTGGAGTCCCTGCTGGCACTCATGCAAAGTACATTAACCATTATAGGACAGTAACATACCTAATTATCTCTCTCTCTCTCTGTCGCTCTCTCTCTCTCTCTCTCTCTGTCAAACTACACATTACTCCTGAGATCCATCCTGATGCTCTACTTCTGGTTGGAGTTCTCATCCACATGCTGCTGCTGATTGCTACATGGTGCCGCATAAAGCTCATTGAGATAACTCAGGATGAAAACCATAAAAATGTCTTTGGACCTCAATTCATATGAACATCTTTGCACACAAGTCTCAGGTGTCAACCAGATGAGGACGGATTCCCTTTTGAGTCTGGTTTCTCTCAAGGTTTCTTCCTCATATCACCTCAGGGAGTTTTTCCTTGCTACTGTCACCTATGGCTTGCTCATTAGGGATAAATTCATCAATTTAAAATCTATATCCTGATCAGGATCATTGGCTCCTGCTTGACTGGAATGAAAACTTGCCCTTTCAGGATAAGTTTGGACACCCCTGGCGTATACGCTCTGTATACCCACTTGTTTCGCTGCTTCAGAAGTCTAATCTAATCTTGTGTTGGCTTTCCCTTTAACTGTATAGCATGTTTTTGTTTTGTTTGAAACTCATGATTCTATGCTGTAATTGATGCATTTTTATTTGAATTCCACCCTTCCCTGCCTCTGACAATATATGCCAAAGCAATCAGGTTGCGGTGAAAGTGGTGATTTAAAGTCATTTGAAAAAATAAGTACACCCCATGTAAAAATGTGAATCTCTTTGAAATAGTTCCTATGAATAAAGTTGATACACTCTATCAAATGACAAATCAAATTTACAATTTGTAGTAATTTTCACAATTTAAATGAACAAAAACAGATCAGTCACAAGAAAAAGGTAAATACACCCCTACTTTTATCATACCTTAAAATATATAAAATTAGAATCAGGTGTTCAAGAGCCACCTGCTTAGGGAGTGCAGCTGGAACCTGTTTTCAGAGGTGGGTAGAGTAGCCAAAATGTTTAGTTAAGTACAAGTAAAATTACTTTTCAAAATATTTACTCAAGTAACAATAAAACTAATAATTGTAATACCTGAGTAAGAGTATTCTCTGATAAGAATTCTAGCAAGTAACTAGTTACTTCGGATCTGATAAAAATGAAGGTATAATTTTGGACTTCATGGAGGACTGTAGGTCACACCTTTCCTTAAAATGACATCAAACCTGGGTTCAAGATGAAGCAGTATATCCCAGTCCTGTGACAACAATAACACAGAACCTGTCATTTTCAACACAAAATCTCTCTCACACACATATCAGTAAACAAACATTTTCCCAATGGTTGACTGTCTTTATTTTCACAACATGTTAACAACACAAACTTGTCAGCATCTGCATTTAAGATAAGATCAGATAAACTTTATTGATCCCACACTGGGGAAATTCCCTTGTTACATCAGGTCAATAACACACACACAAAAAAAAAAAACAGATGGGAAAGAATACACATTAAATAGGAATAGAATTGGAAAAATGTCTAAATAATACATACAATCGGAATAGAAAAATAAGAATAATAGTAGTAAAAAATAATAATAATGGTAATATGTACACTATGAACACCTCATTGTATGTACAGATGAATACATATATGAATAAATACAGATGAGTAACACCTCACATCCCGGCCCGGGTGACTCCACATTGCGAAGTGTCCTTGGGCAAGACACTGAACCCCAAGTTGCTCCCGATGGCAAGTTAGTGCCTTGCATGGCAGCTCTGCT
>JAOUWY010000035.1:25733042-25748613 GCA_025728095.1 Prietella phreatophila
TCATGTAAACACCTTAATCACATTATTACCTTACTTAGATTAAGCTCAATATTTATATTATTGATGTCCATGTAAACATAGTGATGGAGGGAGGGAGGGAGGGAGAGGAAGTCTGCCCTTTAAACTGGATGTGTTAAAAGCATACAAACATTTCAAATCGAACTTCTTTTCTCACGTCTCGCTGTGTTTCCATGCCTAGCTGCACGAGCAATATTCTCTACAAGTGTCATATTGTACATTTCTAAATGTCATTCGAAAATCACATTAAAATTTTACATCTATTTTGAACGTCAGTCTCAAGCATTTTTTAATGGCCATGGATAAATGAGGCGGGGGGGGGGTAAGAGAACCCATTTTAATATGAGCTGAAGAGGTGATGCTGTGATGTGGTATTCCTCTAGAGGTATTACGGTAGCTGGACAGAAATAGAAGGTGAAAGAAAGGAGAAAAGAAAGCATCAGTATTAGGTGAGGTTCATAAAGACGTTCTTCAGCGGAATCTGATGCCATTTGTTTAGTCTTTGCAGCTTCACTGATTTTTATTGATCCATTACTTAATTTGTGTCTATGAGTACAGATGCAATTTTCTGTAGCATTTCCATTTCTTGGAAAAAGAAACGTTGCTCTTTTGCTCTAAACACTGAAGCAGATGACAGACCTTTAAAGCAAACATTTCCACAATCCAGTACAGAATCATCTTAACACTACATGCAATTTGACATTCTGTTATCGTGGTACGACGTTGTTCAGGTTCATCACACCACCTGTGGTGAAAGCGTCATGTTGGAAAGTTCTCGTAATCGCACTCATTTGTTTTTTGCCCTCCCTTTTTCTGTATTATTTAACTTCCAAGCTTCCCGTGTTCATTAACGTAAACCAGCAACGTCCTTCATCACGTGCCCGTGTTCTCACACTTCAGTTCCAACCAAGATACTTTCAAAACATTTTATTGGAAACTTACACAAAGTATTGTTCACATGCGTAAGAAAATAATTTAGCCGTGTCTCTATTATAGATATCTAATGACTAAATTGAGCCAGACGATTGTAATATTGTATGAGCAATAATATAATATTACGTATAATATACCTGTTGGCTTCACACCACATTTTTGAAAAGCAGAGAGCAATGATGGACCGATCAGAGCCACCAGGGGGCGATGTATACGAACCTCCCCTGCCCGCTGAACTAAAACACACTTTCAATCCTGACTCAGTCCGATCGTGTAGAATTGTCTTGTGTGATCAGGGTCATGGTTAGAGTACTGCTATTAGAAGCAGCAGCCTGGTCAGTAATTAACACCACATCATTAATGAACTACATTCAGGCTAATGTATATAATCAGCTTAAACATGTATGCTCAACCTAAACAGTCACTGATGTCCTGCAGCTGGGCGTTATCATAGCACAAATGTTAAGTGCTAGCTTTAAAATTAGTTGTTGTTTTTTTTTTATATAGACACGTGAAAAAAAATCTGCACTTTACACACTCTGAATTTGAAAAATCTGCACTTTACACACTCTGAATTTGAATCTAGCGGGTCATGATGCGGCACTCGACCGACTATCCGTATATTAACGCTAACTCTCCACTGAGCTCTATGTGTAGTCTTGGACCTGTATTTATATATATTTTGAGTATATATAATATAGATAAATCACACAGTGACATTGCTGCTTTAATCCTCTGGTTAGACTGAACTTGTGCATCGGTGGCTAAAAAAACAAAACAAAAGAACCAGAAAAGCCTATGTGCTACAACATTGCACACCTTTATCAACTGAATAGAAACAAAGTAGACATTTGAGCCTGAGGTCGTGACCCACTTACAAAGCTGCAATTTCAGCGATATAAACAGTAGACTTTCCAATTGTGAGAAATCTGAGCTCGCTTTCTTCTCTGCCCTTATTTACACTCGTCTCATTCGTGCTCTGAGGGATAAACTCTCAACCCAAGCCAATAAAAATAAACACACTGCATGCGCAATGAACACACACACACACACACACACACACACACACACACACACACACACACACACACTACTTGATCTGAGATTATCTGTAGAATATATGTTCTGTTATACAGGTTAGTTAAAGCCCCACTGCTGCTGGCAAACGTGTGGAAAGATCTGACCAAGCAAAGACTCTTTACATACAACTACGACATAGTTCTGTGTGTTACCAATACATTCCTAGTACACAATTCGTTCATAGTCTACAGACCTGAACTGACTGCTAGAAACGAATGAGTCAGTCCATATAAATACATCTCCTCGGTTAGTATGCTCGGCCCCTGTCACGAGAGAGCCGAGCTGCTCTGGGGATTCCAGATTAGGGCTTGAACGCGATGAAACAAGAGCGCAGTGCATTGATTTTATGACCAATACAGACAGGGTGAATCGGTGCTGTTGCTGTCAGGGGTTATGATTTTAAAGAAGCAAACAGGCCAGGAAAGAAAAACGGTAATCTTAACATAGATAAAGAAGACAGAAAAAAAAAGACATTTAAAATCCCCAAACACACACAAATTCCTTTTAATAAGCTGGGATTTTTTTTCCTCGACTATAGCTTGGGATCTCCAGGCATTGCAGTTTGGAAGTCAGTGGTCAGGAGCGAGATGGTAGGATCATCAGCAGGGTCTGAGCTAAAATAAGTGTCTCCGTCCAGCTCGAGCAGACTGGGCAGATCCTCGACTGTGTTCTCGGTGCTCATGGGGTCGGTCACCACCACTGGCTGAGCTGTGTACTGAACCAGCTGCTTTCCTGAAACAGCAGCAGAAAACACGATGACAAGCTGAACCATAAACACTGAAACAGACGTTCCTTGAAAACAAAACACTGCTAATGGACACTTTCATATAAATGGGATCTGAAGTACGTTTCCAGCCTACACGTGGACTAACACTTATTTTATTGGAAGACTACTGGATGATGATGATGATGATGGGACTTGAAGACAACTGCTCCAGCCACTGGGAAAATTACTGCAATAACAGACAAAACAGCAAGTGGGGCAATTCCGGTGTAACGGATGAGATATCTGCACTCACAGCGACGCAGCAGAGTCAAGCTCAAGATCGACGAGTCAGGTAGTGGATGTTGCTATTGAACCGTTTCAGGATGATGCAGACGAATCCTTAAAAGCGCATTCATACGTTTCAGATATGCAGGAAATCGATCAGGGTCACGGATGTGACATCAAACCTCTGCAGGAGACACGTTTTCTACAAGCTACTTTTTTTTAAACCATCACAGAAAGCTTCGCATGTATAACGGGAACCAGACTCGAATGAGCACAAAGATTTTTGGGAATATCTTTGGGAACACCGGAACGTGACAGGTTGTTTTTGCGTACGAGTGTGACATGTCTGAACCAGCGTTCGTCGTATCTGATGTATAAATAATGCTTTGTCTATAACTCAAGCAGAGAACAGAGATTCCCAAGGAAAACAAGATGCATACATAAACAAACACGTTTAAAATGAAATGAATAAACGAATAACAGCAGGGTTAGGACCTGGGACACTATTTTTAAAAGGAGCATACCTGGTTTAATGTTGTCACTACACTCTGTGTCTCTGGCAGGTTCTGACAGCAACTCCTGAATCTGTAATGACATCAGGTCATGTTTAATTTCAGCAGCTGATACCTTACTGTAAAAAGGGTTAGAGTGTTAAAAAGGCAGGGGTCATGTTTCCAAACTACTGCAACAGGCAACAACTTCAATTCAAAGCTAAAACAAATTTCAATTTTTTTTGTTGTTGACATTTTGTACTCTATAAACGATATAGAAAGAGTCTCAGTCGCAAATGCTTTCGAACGGTGCTTTGCAAAGTCCCCCAGAAGTCTTCAGGACAGAGGAGTTAAGGGTTTACAGTGCATCTGATGGTGTGCTGCTCTTATTTTGAAAGACACCCCCCAGTCTAACTGGTGTCTGAGATCAGTCAGTTTAAACAGCAGGGCTGCCAGATCCTCAGTGCAAAGAAGCTGCCGCCGTGTGCTGATTTTTTGAGTGAGGACAGTGTTCTTCCAGGTGATTTTTGTTGTTGTTGTTGTTGCAGTGATCAATTATATTTCTTTATTAAAACATTCACATTCAAATACAAATAAATCACTTCAACCCAAATTCTATAGGAACCGAGCCCCAAATAATCAAAACATTTCATTTCCATCAAGCAAAGACTAACATTAAGGAAATAAAGTACACACGTGTACACACACACACACACACACACACAGTCAGACTTACAGTTGCCAAACTGTCCAAGTCGAAGTCAGCGCCAGTGTTTGAACTGAAGATCTACAAAATATTAATAAGAAAAATTAAAAGCACAATTTTATTACGCTTACAGACCTTTTGTAAATCTGGATCAGATGGGTGGGAACCCAACTCAGGTCTGCATGGAGTTACCTCTACAAGGTACTTTTTTTTTTAAAGCCTGAAAATCTTATGGGAGTAAAAATAATAATAATAAAAATTCTCTGAGCAGTCAATGGATTTCCACACCAAAAACAGAAGAGCACAAAGACTAGACTATAGATGAAACAATATTATTACTAAAATGATAAAATCACACCGTCAGTGATGACTAACTGAACTTGCACATGCAGTTACAGCTGCTCCAGATTCACCCAGCTTTTTAGTTTCTCTGTTTGAAAGTAAACGCCTTAGCATCGACATGCATCCTGGATCTGATCGCAAATGAACAGTGCGAAGTGTAGGCGTCTGATACGGGTCTCAGAGACGCCCTGTGCTCGCTATGCTGAGATCACGCACAACGTCTCCATCGCTAGCCTAATGAGTCAAGGCGGAAGTTATAACACGATAGGAAGCAGTCGCTTTCGTACGGCTGTGTCCCGAAACACATTCTTCTCTACTATTCTCAATCGTTACGCAGTCCAAACACTAATCGCATTTCCGATTACAGTTAGCGTTTGAATTTCAAACACCCCTCGCGCAGCCTTCAAACATCCGAGGTGTAGAGTTGAGAATAAGCACATGACGATCACGACGATGGAGGAAAGGTTGTCAGAGACTGAGCTCGTCCGTGTGTATGAAAGCGCTGAACATTTCACAGTTTGACTGGGACGCCTGGTGGACAGGGACGAGTCGGCGCTGATGTTGTCCAGCGAATCTTCTGGATGTAGATCAGACACGCCGCGGGTGTGTGAACAACGCTGCTTGACGTAGGGGTCGTGTTCAGCGTGAGGAAAATGATTCTGTTTTTTTTTTTTTAGTCAGTTACGCTACACATACGTACGTTTAATATAACAAAATCTTCCCACGTTACAGTGGTACTATATACAATACTTCTCAAACGTTTGGACACACTCATTCTTTAATATTTTTATTTCCCACACATTTTTGAATAATAATCAAGTCATGAGAACGATGGGAATTGTATTGTGATCAAAAACAAATCGGAATAACTGTATATTTTAGCATCTTCAAAGACGGCGACCTTTTTTGTCAAGAATTCGCAGAAATGTATTCTTGCCGTTTACTCGAGGAATTTCCCCGAGACGCTTTTTAAACAGTTCCCACCTACACCGGACGCTTATCGGCTGCTTTTCTGAAATATTTTGCTCAGAGTCGTCCGTTTAAAATAAATAAAAATAAAAAGTTTTTTTTTTTTTTTTTGTAAAATAAAATGTTTGTTCCGACGTATTAATTTCTTCCATTAGAAAACAATGATATTTTGGTCTACAACATTTAGTCGTACACCTTCAGATTAAAAGGGTTTTTAACATCATGAGAAACGTTTCAGTGGCGTGTCCACAAACTTTTGACAAGTAGTGTGTGTATATGGAATAAAAAGTGTAGGGTGGTCAAAGCTTGGGGTTGGAAAACGTAATAAATAAATAAATAAATAAATTGTAGGAATGCGTGTGTTAAATGAACAGCAGCCAGATGTGACCAGTCCAGATGTGACCATGTTTCGATCAGCCATGATTGCCTTGTTTTTCAGGAACACGTTTTGTTGCTTAAGAACAAAGTTTGACCCTAAGCAGTTTATACACACTGGCCCCGAATTCTCAAAGCCGCTTTGGTCGACGTAAATGATCCACCGGCCGTGAATCTCGGCGCGATGCGATCTGTTCGAACGTAACAGACGATGGATTTCAGATCTATAGACACATTACAGCAGTAACACATTAGATCAGAAGGGAGCAAAAGGACGCTCACATCAAAGAGTGGTGAGGAATCGAAGTTGATGGACTGCACGTTGAAGATCGCCTGCAGGTTTTCCAAGCCGCTGTCGATGCTGTCCAGGTGCTCATTCAGCTCACTCCTGGGGCATAAAACCAACACTTCAGCTCAGGTGCTAGAAAAATCAGGCACAGCTTTACATCATCACTTTCTTTTTGCAGCTCACGCTGTGGTTAAAAAAAAAAAAAAACAGTTGCACATGAACGAAAATCATAAGCATGTATCGATTTAGTGATAACCACAAAGCTACAGAGCTGTGCCACACGCTGGTGACGAACATGGGAGGAAGGCCGGTGTCCCCTGGAACACGTTAGGGCTTTATAATACACCGAGGAAGGGGCATGTGGGAATGCACATGCATCGCAACCTAAATGCCATGCCACACTCCAATGTCAACAAAAGTAATATTTCCAGGATAAAATATTTGCTTTGAATATCATGCCATCGCAGGCACTTTATGTAGCTGCCACTCTTGCCCCGGAGCTCAGGAACCCTCGGTCACTTCAGAGTAGTACTGAGTGTACTACTACCGCTAATAGTGCTGTCCAGATCTGGTGAGACACGCGTAGAGCAGCTGTATAAGAACCCGTGCTGCATGCATTGTGCACCTGTATTGTGAATAATAGTAATCATCTATCACCCGTGTGAACACTGGGACTGTACGAAGTGCTGAGGCTCCATGAGGCCGGAAGCAGAGAGCGGCAGCTACGTGTGTTTAGTGTGAATGGGCGTTGACAGCTTATCGAGCACAGCGCTGTGTGTTCTGGGGTCGGCACGGTCAACTGAAATGCTAACCCTGGATGTGATCTGAGGTGAGAAGACGAAGAGGAGAGGCTGGGAAAAGGGTGGGGCACCTCAGACGTCTGGGAGGAACTGAAAAGATAGAAGCACAACATGGCACTGGATACAGTGTGTGTGTGTGTGTGTGTGTGTGTGTGGGTGGGGGAGGGGGAGGAGCCATTACACAATTACTCCTCTGAGCCACGGTGAAAAGGCCTGAGAGAAGTGTTCAGCGCAGACACAAGACCATGAACTGGGGATAAAAAGAATGTTTCTAGGTATAGATATTAAAGTATGATAATCATACACAAGTAGTTGCTATGGAAACAAATGGTGCCAACGGAAGAATATCAAATCAACTGAATCTTTAAAAAAAATATATAATTTTTTTAAACAGAAGAAACAACGGCCGATTCTCCAACCCCGCATTCACACCAGTGAGTTGCTTGTAGTATCATTACTGAGACACCAACCATCTCTGCTACTTCCTTCCTAGCTTTTCATTTCTTTAGAACGTCTCGATAAACATTTAACGAAAGGTCGCACGCGACGGTGTAAAAGGAAACCACAGTTATAAGACTCAGGCATGGAGTTGTGAAAACGTGGTCCCACGTGGACCAAAGGAACCTGTCTGAGAAATCACTTCACTGCATCAAACCTAATTTCCATATGCAGACGATTCAATCTCAGCTCACTGTACGCTGCTGGAATCGTGCGAGTATGCAGGAAATAAACTGCCGCCTGCCGCTCGCTAGTGTGAACGCAGGGTAAGAGGCTAAATACGGTTCAGGGTGATGATGAGAAAGCGCAAACAGCTCCAGGTGCTGTTGCATGGAAATCATTTACATATAGCTTAAGCTATGTAAAGAGATCGATAGCGGTGCAGGTGTGAGACATGTACATATACAGTGACAGAAGAGACAGAAGGCAGAGTACACAATTAGCCACGTCTCAGAGCGCACACACATACGCGTTTAACTCTGGGAAATTCAAGAACAAACCGTGTAGGATTGAATTCATGGAGGACGTGTTACAGGGCGGCATGACGATGCAGCGTTAAAGCCTCGCAGCTCCAGGGTCTCAGTTCGATCCAGAAGGACAATCTGTAAACTCAAGCACTAACCTTAAAGCTTCAAGCGGCATGAAGGTTTCTTATATCTCAGGTTAAACATGCTGAGAGTTAACACAGTCGGATGGTGTGTGTGCCAGCTGTTGTGAGATTATTTCCTCACTCACATTCACAGCAGTGGAATAAAAACTTCTACTGTACGCGCGCGCGCGTGCGTGTGTGTGTGTGTGTGTGTGTGTGTGTGTACGTGCACATGTGCAGGCAGTACTATGAATATTCAAATACTATTTGATTAATGCTTTGACAAATTCAAACAGTAATTCTGCTCATCAGAACCAGATTCAGGTACAGGGTGAGTAATGTAAGAATACTATGGAGCTCTAGTATTAGTTCCATAGCGCTCGTTTCAATTTATACCATATGAAAGATTTCAAACCTGCAGCACGCAGCTAGATCATGCGCACTCGTCCCCGACTTTCATGATTAGCGATCTCGTGTTTTTAATTGGTGTAGTATTGATTTAAAGCATTCAAAAAACACCAGGCGGTGGCGTGGATGCGATATGTTTGAGAATATGGATAAAACACGGCCGACGAACAGCGCAGGCTCAAGGCAACACACTCGGCCAGTCTGCATAATTTACTTGTTGAAAGACGGCGGCCCGTTCTAGAGAGATATACGGACGCGGAAAGATGAACATTTTTTGCATTCTGCAAACTAATATATATATATATATATATATATAAATTGTAGTGTATAACAATACAGGTGGCCATTTTAGAATAAGTTCAGTGTCAACGTTATGACCCTGAAATGGGGGTAAAACTGGTGATTTTTTTGGAAACCATTATCATTCCTGCACCGTTCAGTCCTGAACCCACCCCCACGGTAGGATGGGATTTGCATGTTGTCAGTTGGAACTGAAGCAGCTCGGGGCCAATTTGTTAAAACTGGCATCTTTTTAACTACTTTACGCAAAGTAGACTAAGTGGAGGTTCTAAATGAAAAGTAAAAAAACAGAAAAACACCATGGACCTGAGCATCCTGGAGTAAACAAGACTAGATGAAATGTACTGGAATAACCGCGATGCAGCTTTTAGACTAATTAAAGGCATCTGATGCACCAGGCTTCTTGAGAATGCCCCCTCCCATCCCCCCATTAAATCCATCTGAACGATTTTGTTAACTCCTCAACAAGTGAATTATGCAGAAAAAAAAAAAAAATCAATCAATCAGAGTAGCAATAATATGCACTTGCTTATTTAAAGGCACGAAAGCAAGAGTGATTAATAGATTTATACAGTTTAACGGTTTGTGCTTAAAAAGCCATGCAAGTCAGTCAGTTTCGATGGTATTACACTAGTGTGTGTGCGCGCGCGTGTGTGTGTGTGCGAGAAGATGGCCAGGAAGGGATTATTACTCCCAGTGGAGAACATTATCAGTCTGCATAAACACAAAGCAGATGAGAGTAAACTATAGAATTCTTAACTCTAGAACAGTTGATTTGGAGTGCATCATCATGTCTTATCTGAGCTTGATTAGGCTTGGGGAGGGGAGGCGAGGGTGGAGGGGGATCTCACGGAGTATTAATCATACTCACTTGTCCAAACGTGCCACGCTTAAGCATTTCTGGGGTGGAGGTGGGGCGGGTGATGGTTCACTCTCCTGCAGAATGGAGTTAATAAAGGTGGTGGGGGAAAGGGGCGTGTCTGCAGGTAAATTGGACCCTGCCCCAACCTCCACCTCAACAGGACACACTTCTTCCACCTCAGAACTGTGGGTGGGGCTTAACGGCTCTTCCTTTACATGCACCAACGGGCTTGTCCTGTTAAGAGCAGTAGAAGAGGGATGGTGTAGCGTCAGCAATTTTAACACGGAAATGAAAAAAGTCTCACAGATACAATGCAAAGACATTTTGTCCAGGTTTATCGTTCTGTTCATATTCACATAGCTCAAAGCAGAAAAGAATCTCTCTCTCTCTCCACATAACAGAGCAAGGCATTGGGGGAAACAATGAACAAAATTATGCTTGGTATGAAAAAAAAAAAATGTTGTGAAACTGGACAAACTGCCAACCCCTGCAGTCTGTGCTCATAGCCTCTGAGCTCGTTCGAGTGGAGAAATCGTAGAGCATCACAGATGACTTCTGCACACTGAGAAATGATTTCCGCACTGCAGATTACAGTTCACGTTTACTGTGAGAAATAAAACCCCGGTACATTCCTATACAGTTCTTACTGCTGCTTAGTTAACCGGTGTATTATTTTGCTTATAGCATGCATACAAAGAAAGAATGATTTTTAACCCTCTTACCCCTAAGTTCCCACAGTCTTATGTCCCACAACCCTGTATTCCCCACTGCACGCCAACCCTGTGTTCCCAAAATCAACATTTTCATTTGAACATTTTTAGGCCTTGATGTATTTGTGTAATATTTATTTAAAAATGAAGCAGTTCAGTGTTTTTACTAAACTTAGAGCACAATTCTTAACTAGAGAAATGACAAAAAATCCTTCTACTCATTTAGTACGAGCATCAGCGTGGTCAATGCCTTTGAATAGATTCAAGTAAATAATAAATAAATAAATAAATTAATGCATTTTAGCACCAAAAGTTAAGTTTCTGCTGATAATCAGAGCAGCAGGAAGTGTTTTCATGAGGGCACAGAGATGGTCAGGTTCTGACTCCAAACCCCTGCAGTGTCAGTCGCACTGGTTGATGCTGAAGATGAAGACGGATCAGGGTCTGAATCAGGAGAGTTTGCGTCACTGTCAGTTTCGGTTTCATCATTGCCTGAACTTTCACTGCGGTCACTATCTAGAATCCTCGCTCTCGCCGGTGTAACTGTGTATGTTTTCTTTTTTTTCCACTGTTTTAGATGTACCTGTGTTAACTGTAGGTGTGACTTTAGCTGGAACACAATTAGCTTTTCGCTTTGGAATTTTTATTTAACTTCTACTATTACATCAATATTCACACTTGGATCAGCTTCATCGTAATGACGACGTAATAACGTAATCACGTTGTGACGTCATCAACCTTCCGGGTCCAAAAATAATAATTAAATAAGTAAGGAATCATAGCAGAGTAATGCCGGTATACCGGACTTACGGGGACAACATTTACACTGTAAAACCGCTATATCTGCCTTATGGGGATTTGTCATAGACGACCAAGCCTTTATATCACCCTTACGGGAATAGATCAAAGACGGGCAAGCCGGTTTTTCTGCCTTACTGGGTAAGAGGGTTAAACTTGTGATCAAGTGTGTGTTTAATATGTTCTCCTTATATCGAGATCAAGAAAGAACTCTGTATTAGCTGTCCTCAGACCACGCCAGCATTGAACTTGGTAAGCTGCATGATAACCTGACGGGATTAATGCATGCGTCATGCTGCACATGGGATTACTTTCACACACGGTACTGACTGCAAGATCACTCTGAGCGAACTCTGAACTAAAAGAGCTTTTTCACTCTCGGTGCAGCAAACAAATAAAATACAACAGAAGTCTAAAGTGAAAATGGACCTCCGTCACCTCGGTCATGGTAATGCTGAAATATTACACCACTTCACTGAAATGAACATCCTGTGACTAATAAATGATGTTTTGTTGTTGATTATATACTCGTGCTGAATTTTATAAACTACACCAAACTGGGCTCCACAAAAGCATACTGGAACGGATCCATGTGCAAGCTAGAGCTGTACAAACACATGCGAATACACAGAACTTAAAACTAGGTTTAAGAATTATTTTAAACAAGGACTTGCCTATCCTCAATCCACTCCTCTGCACTAGTGGGGCTAGACTGGGCCAGATCTGTGATGTCAGAAATGATCGGGCCAGACTTGACCGTGGCATTAGTGGAAAAGATGCCTGTTCCTGAGAAAGTTGTTCCAGGAGACTGAAAGGGAAAAGAAAATATTTACACACAGACAACACCTTTAAACACTAAACATTTATGCTAGTGGATTCCAAACTTCTGTTTTTATTTCTACATCCGTTCTTTTGTTCCCTTCTTTCACAATTTGCAATCTAGGCTTTCCTCCACTACAGTGCACCCAATCCCTCTCCCTGTGCCTCCCCTGCAGTACTTGAGCGTCTCCCAAGGGGGCATGTCTCACACTTTGGGATCCACTCAATCATGTTATGGACAGCACTGCTAATGTATAATGATATTAATGAATAAATCCAGTAAACAGGATTGTATAAATCTGTAGCACTCACAGCAAGATTGGGTGAAGGCTCCAGAGAGTACTGCCTGCTGTATTTAGGAATGGAGTGTGCTGTGCTGCTGTCATTCAACATCAGCGGCCTAGAGAGAGAGACACACACACAGAGAGATAGAGAGAGAGACAGAGTGAGACACACACACACAGAGAGACACACAGAGAGACAGAGAGAGAGAGAGAGAGAGAGAGAGAGACACACACACACACACACGGAGACACACACAGAGAGAGAGAGACAGAGGGACTCACACACAGAGAGAGACAGAAAGAGAGAGACACACACAGAGAGACACAGAGACGGAGAGAGAGAGAGAGAGAAATGGACAGAAAGAGAGAGACACAGAGAGAGAAAGAGACAGAAAGAGACGTACACAGAGAAAGAGACACACAGAGAAACACACAGAGAGAGAAAGAGACGCACACAGAGAGAGAAAGCGAGACACACACACACACACACACAGAGAAAGAGAGGCAGAGAGAGAGACACACACAGAGAGAAAGACAGAAAGGAACAGAAAGAGACACAGAGAGAGAAAGAGAGAGAGACACACACACACAGAGAGAGATACACACAAAGAGAGAAACAGAGACAACACAGAGAGAGAGAGAGACACAGACACACACAGAGAAAGAGAGACAGAAAGAGAGAGAGAGACAGAGAGAGAGAGACACACACAGAGAGAAAGAGACAGACACAGAGAGAGAGAGAGAGAGAGAGAGAGAGAGAGAGAGAGACACAGCGAGAGAGAGAGAGACACAGCGAGAGAGAAGAATGAAACTCATGCAAGAAAATCTAATTATTTATTTAAAGGAGCAACTTGAGCTAAAAGTAAGGAAAAGAAAATAATAGAAAATTGGACAGCAGTGCTATAATATTTGTGTAAAAATAAGAGTTATAGATGTTGATGGAATGATCTGGAAAACGTCTGAAGGACTTGCATCTTTCTCTTCACTCCGAGAACCCTGTTGGACCGTGCCAGTGTGACGAGGAATTGGATGAGCTATGGACAGAGAAAACAGTGTGAGTAGGAACATTATTATATATTTAACATTCAGCAATTATTACATACATCACACAAACATCATCTGGAACAATCTTCTGGAGCTACTCTAAAGCTTAGCTGTACTCTTAAAGGGAGATGATGTAATTCAATATTTAATCCGGTTGGCTTGAACACAAGAACAGACATATCTGCAGCATGGATGAGGATGATGATGATGATTTGTGGACATTACTGGATCACAAATGTATTTATAAAACACTATAATCACAATACTGTGGCATATGTAAATATAAAGTGAGGTTTTAGACCAGCTGTAGCTGCAATGGTCAGTTTACTCAGCTAGCAAGATTACACTCTTCTGTGAGGTTTTCTTTCCAACAAGCTTCCTTCGTCTCTATCAGTTTTAGTGACTCGTAGAGCAGCACGTGCTGTCCCCAAAACACGTCTATTCAGAGTAAAGGGAATCAAATGAAAAACTAGAGCATTGGTGAGTAGAGGTATTTCAGGATATATATTTTAAGGGGATTAAGAGAAGGAGAAACACACAAATGAGACCTGGAGTAATCCCATCATTTCCAGGTCTCCTTCATCCCCTCCTGCCATCTGGGCTACAACTAATGCAGGATAAGATGGACTGTGCCACACACAGTCACACCATGCTTCAAAACGCCTCATTTACAGTCTAAACTGAGGAACTGTATGTTGAGGAAATGAGATTCAGACTCCTGTAGGAGGGTGAGAGGAGATTCAAAGTGTTACCTTATTGACAACTTTCTGCTGCTGGGCATGTTTCTGCCTCAGCATGGCCACTTCTCTCCACAAAGCTTCGTTCTCACTGGAAAAGAAAAAAAGTAGGCAGCGGGGGAGTTCGCCATCTTTTAAACGTTACAAGGCAAGCTCACCAGCTCAAGACCAAAAACATTAAGAACATGACTACGCACTGCTACAGAATAAAGCTACTGTACATAGTGTGGATCCTTTAGAACAGCGAAAGCACACGCTGAATCCTGTTCAGTGTACGGGCGAAATTAAAATGGTGGATCTGGAATCATGAAAACTGCTCAATTTCCCACAAAAAGTGCATATTTATTTCATTATTAATGAGGCTAAATAATAATAATAATAATAAAAAAGAACAAAGTCAGATCCCCAAACAGACAAATTCTTACCTAAGTCACACAGACACCAGTTTAATATAACCCCATCAATCCACAATTGGATGAACAAGGAACAGCAGCCTGTAAGGCCACATTATCTGCAATCTGCTGCTAACTCCCAGATATACTCAAACCTTTATTTAACCAGGACACAAACTCCTTGAGATTAAAAATCTCCTGGCGAGTGGCAGCAACATGGTTACAAATAAATACAGAGACACAAATAAGCGCATAGACACACTTTCACTCATCATATTTAGACAACAATGTCATCATAACAAACCAGGGTCTTAATCAATACAAAAACAGTGACAAACAGACCGCCTTTCGGCAAGGTCCTTTAAAAAACCTTTAAAAGAATATAGTGAGACCAACTCCTTCAAGTGTAATTCCTTCTGAAGCTGATTCCATGCAGATGGTGCTGCAAAATGAAAAGCCTTTTTTTCCAAAGTTAGTACATAAATCTCTTGAACGTAAGTGATATGTCCCTACCAGCCTCGGGAGGATGTAAGTGTTCAAATAAGGAGGAAGAATTCCCAACACTTCCCTATAAACAAAAAGATGCCAGTGCATCCAGCGCCGAATGGAAAGGGAGAACCATCCGACCCGAGAATACAGCAAACAGTGATGAGTGAGAGATTTGAAGTTTGTAATAAATCTCAATGCTCCATGAAGCACTGTGTCCAAAGCAAGAAGACACTGGGAGCTAGACCATAGTCCAAGACAGACAAGAATGTTACATTTACCAGCTGTTTTTATTTTTTTGCTTCAAAAGATAAACAAGACTTGATTCTAAAACAAAAAAACAAAAAAAAAACCTGACTTAATTTCAATCTTTTAACCAAATCTTGAACATGCACTGTAAAAGACAGTGACTGGTCAGTAGTAATGCCCAAGTATTTGTAAAGCGACACTTTTTCGATTTCTATAACTGAAAGTGTACAAATAGTCAGGGTAGAGTTTTCCATTAATTTTCCCAGAGTGAAAAGCATGACCTTAATCATGACAATGACGTGGACCCAGAACAATGTCATCAGCATAGTAATGATAATTTGTATTTTTTATATTATTGCAGAGGTTGTTTGTATAAATGATAAAAAGAAGAGGCCCAAGAA
>JAOUWY010000035.1:25803970-25816506 GCA_025728095.1 Prietella phreatophila
AGCTGACCCTTGTACGGTAAAGTCCATAGACACTCTTCACGTTGTTCCATGTTTAAAGCTGCAGTACAGAACTTTTGCCTCTCTATCACCATCTCTGGGTCCTGCTTTGGCACTGCTCCTCTCCAGCGGATGAATCTGAGGTTTGAGGTATCGGGTTGCATGTTCGCTCCAGTACTCGACGACGGATGTGGCAGCGGATATGGTTTTATTAGAGTAGAGGTGAATTGCTCTCGGTCATAGCTAGCAGAAAATAAGTGCGATCTATCACACTGACCAGAGCCAAACAAACAACACAGGAAAGTCGTTACCTAGCTGAACCAAGCGAACAAATGCGCTTCGTTCTCGTTTTAGCACGGACTCTGTCGCGCTCCCTTTTTGACTGCTGGTTCCCCAGGCGTCAGCGATAATTGGTTGGTTGGTTGATTTGCGTTTAGAACGATCCAGATTAAAAGCAGTCATCTAGATGACGAGATTGAACTGTTGTAAGGACAAATTACAAACACGCCACCATCCTCAACCACCCCACACGCACAGGCGCACCCGATATACCGTAGTAGCCGGCTCTTCTGTCTGTTTACGGATGTGACGTGACCACGCAGCAGCGAGAAATCCTACGCGGCAGCTCCAATTATAAGTCGTTGTTATAAGCTTGCCGTTGCAGATCAGGGCAAGGTAAAGAGACCGTTTTGAACACTGATTTATTTGTAATGTACCTGCTCAATAGTTAATTTTTGTTTTAATTGTAAGCGCAATAATTCCGCTACTGCGGCTTTATATAGCTTTATATTAAAGACATTGTTTTCTCATTATGAATATTCTCCGTGCCACCCTCTGCTTGGGATCCACTTGACGAAGGGGAAAATAACCGTCACTGCTCAATTAAAAACAAAAGTTCCTAATTGAAACCATGGCTAGACAGTGTTTGAAAGTGCCTTGATGTTGTCCATGGTGTTATTGTGGCTATGGTGATGTGGCTATGGTGGGACATTTCAACTCATTCAGGTTACTGGTACATGATCTTTGCTTAACCCCACCCCCCACCCCATTTTAACCCTCCAAAGCCCTTGAGCATGCAAAGTGGCAAGCTATTTTTGGTAAGCATCGTGCACGTGGTCCACATCCCAGACTCGAATTGCTGTGCAAAGCAGTATTGAAGGTTAAACTTCATTTGCGAGCGCTCTGTGCAGTTTGGGATGGCGGCTCGATGTCCGCGCGCTCCCGGTTGTGTTCTGGAAAGTGTTGAGGTATACGTGTTGAAACATCATTTTCCCTCTCGATATTCTTAAGATCCACATGTCTAACATACAAGCTGAAGCCTGGTCTGACTGTATAACGATGTGGTCTGTAACGTGTGTTTACGAACGAGGTCTCGAGATCGACCGGGATAGACATGATTTTATCTTTTTTTTTTTTCTTTTTTTCTTTTTTTTTCTTTTTTTTTTTTAATTGAAAAATGAAAATTGGCTCAAAAGCTCAGCTGTTCTGAGGGTCATGCAGATGTGCGTTTAGTCTGTCCTGAACCTCCGCCTCATTAATGAACCATGTGAACTGAGGTCAACGGGTCAGCCACACAGGACACCTCGTTCCCACAGAGCTGAAGAGCTCCACAGCACCTTCCATCACTATCCATTCTCTCTCTCTCTCTCTCTCTCTCTCTCTCTCTCTCTCTCTCTCTCTCTCGGTCTCCCTCTCTTTCTTTGTCTGTGTTTCTCTCTCTCTCTCTCTTTCTCTCTGTCTCTGTCTCTCTCTCCTTCTCTCTCTGTCTCTCTCCCCTTCTCTCTCTGTCTCTCTCTCTGTCTCATTGTATTTCTGTATCTCTCTCTGCATCACTCTCTTTCTGCCTCTTTCATTTTCTCTCTTTTTCTTCATCTAGTGCTCTGTTTCTCTCCCTGTTTGTCTCTCTGTCTCTCTCGAAAGCAAGAATGGTTTTTATTCAGCCCCTATTTCTGTTCTCTGAATAACTTGTGCTTAACCTTGTCTATAGGTCAAAGCAAAAAATGGTCCTTCTTTAAACTTTATGGTTAGTGTGTGTGTGTGTGTGTGTGTGTGTGTGTGTGTGTGTGTGTGTGATCCTACAGTGTTACAGAAACTTCACACGTTATCGTGAATGAGAACATGAATGGCTGCTGCGTAACAGATTTATGCTCCTGTCTGGGAGACGACTCATTTGCCTAATCCTAATAAGAAGGAATTTTGACTCACTTTACTAGCAGCAGTAAATCATTAGTAAAAAAATGGTTCAAATAATAAAAAACTCAAATAATGGTTTCCTCATGTCGTGTACAAAAAAATAATCGGATATACTTTTCCTCTTTTTAGATTTCACTGGAATAAAATCTAACGTTTTTTTATTATTATTATAATATATATTTTTTTGATTTCCTCTTGAAACTAGTTTTAAGTCTGAATTGCTTTACCATTCACTTCCCGGTTTAATTCTCTGAACAGACTTACGAGTATCAGTTGTCGGAGTCTGTGGCTTTCACAGGAATCGTTTAGTTCAGCCTTTTTGTTTGTGATACTTTGGAGAATAGTATAATCAACCTTTAAAATAAAAGGGAAAAACTGGTTCATGCTTGTTTCATGTGTTTGGAAGAACACAAGAAGAAAATCGGTCCTTTTTGTCACAAAATAGTCGGGATCAGGCGAGCTCTGCAGTATAGCCTTCAGATGAAGCGTGATGCGGTATGATCGTATCAGTAGGTTTGTTTGTATTAACCGGTTGCTCTGTTAGGTTTACGCCTGATTATAGTTTTGTCTTTTTATCCCAGAATGACGGAGGTGAAATGAATATATCTCTCCTTCCTTTTGTTCACTACAGTGATCTCGCTGGTCCTCTGGAGGACTTCAGGTTTGACCCCGTGAGCATTACGGGGAGAACTTCATACAGCAGACGATACATTAAAAGTCAAAGCAGGCCGTAATATGACATTCATTAGGGTTAAGTGAGACCACAGTGGCCCTTTCCTCACATGGAACGTTTTGTTACCTCATAAAGCCTTGCGTCTGGGGTAACAAATGACAACGCTTGTTATCGTCCTGTCATACGGGGGTCTACCCGCTTGTTTTCCTTAAAACAGCCTTTAGACAGCCTTTAGAGTTCTCTTACTTCCCCCAGTGTGGTGTGACATCTAATCCCGTCCCCCCCACCTGCAGAAAGCTCTTTCTCAGCCCCGCACCTTTCCCCAGACATGCTTCTCCAGCTGGGGGATGTGTCTCCAGGCCAGAGCGCCGTCAGGCTCGGGTTATGCTCTCGGCGTGTGCTGTGCATGACCACAGCTGCCGCGGTCCAGCCATCAGAGCCACGGCTGCTGCGAGCGCGTGGGCTTCAGCGGGGGTGTCTCCGTCTGGACAGGCCCTGAGGACGTGGGCCTCTGTATCACTTTCAGGCTGGTGCAACAGAGTCGGCTTAATTTAAGCCAGACACAGACCAACTGAAGGCCCCATACACACACACATTTCACAGTATCTCACTCACACACAGAACCTGCTCAGGTCACAACAACACAAACTTCAAATAAATCAAAGCTGGGATCGTATGCAGCGAGACGGGGCAGTTAGATTGGCCTTTTGTTCTGGTTTGAAATGGCACTCATTGCGACTTTTCCGTTGTTACACAGCTCCTTTAACGGCGTGGTTTTTCTCCTCGGGTCCGTTTGCACGGTGTTGAGCATATAAACAGGCTGGAAATCGGAACGAGCAGAGGAGGACTTCTGCGGATTTAGTTGTTCCATGGTAATAAGGATATGAACATCTCATGGGTTGATATTAAAGAGGCAGTGCGCTGTGTTCTTCCACGAGTTATGGAGAATCTGCTCTTCTGATGTTTCGCAGCAGTGGATGTTCAAATGAATCCGCAATTGAAAGAAATATCCGTGTTTCAGTCAGTTATTTTCTAATATCTCTGGATCCCGCCTGCATGGTTTTGGATATTATTCCGTGGTCATTTTCCCATTTGAGATTTTTCCACTGGGCTGTTAGTGGTAGCCGTTAGCAGCGTTCCTAATGGCCCACATGCTGCCAGTCACGAACCCCACACAGACACGAGTACGAATGAACGCACCTCGCGCAGTGTCAACACGCGTCCTCTCAGCAGACACATCACTCTGTTTAGACGGGGTGAATGGAAAGTGGAACAGCGGACAAATTCCACAGTGGGGTGAAGATTACTTGCATTATAAATGATCCCATTAGAGGGAAAGGCAAACCTACACTTGTGGAAAAGAGGCACAGTCTGCTGAATTTGCTCCATGAGCGTACGATATGGAACCGCTTCCATAAATCCCTTTGCTTAAGCAGCTCTGCTCTCTCGGCTTGTGCCCCGTCTCCCTCAGCCCCCATTAAAGTTCACCACTCCGGGTTAGATTGGCTCGGCAGCCTGTGCCACCACAAATGACCCTGTTGCTGGAAAAAATTTCAGGGCCAAGTTAAGTTCATACATCACATCAACTTGAAATGTCTGATTCTTTATAACACGCCATGTTAAGTTTGAAACTGAGGAGACTTGCAGGGTTTTTTGTTTTGTTTTTTTCGAAACAGTAAACTGTATACATATTATACACTCTTTTATAATTACTGTGGAGGTCTTTGTGCACAATATCGACCTGATTCCAAATATCAGATTCGATGATTTAAGTGCAATTCCTCTGTTATGGTGTAACCTACACAGTGTGTTACGTATGTCTGGCAACACCTCGTCCCCTGCCCCCCTTCTCCCTAATCCCTCACCCCCATGGGCAAGAGTATTACCAGTTGGAGATGATTAGGGGGCACAATGGGACGATGTTATATTGCACATGATCTCACGAGCCTTCTTGTTACACCTACGTTGTCCCTTCACTTGCTGACAATTTTATTGGGTACAGCTGCCCTTTGCAGGTATACAATTACCGGCTTTAGCCCATCTGTTACTATGCACAATTTGTCAACCCTCCTCTAGTTGAACAATGAGAGAGACCACCATAGGACTACCACTGACCAGGTATTATACCGACACTGGAGCATTCTCAGCACAGCAGTGACCCTGCATGTTAGTGGGTGTGGTGTCTTTTCCCAGGTGGTGGATTGTAGTCCATAGCTCTCATTCTGTTCTTTCTCATTTTTTGGTGGTCAGTCCCTCCATCATCCCACTGCATTAGACAACTGTATTTCTGCGTGTGTACCATACACCCTCCTACACTGCCACCTTTCCCCATCTCCATTCCTCCAGTTCAGAGATCTTCCTGAGCACGCAGACACGTCCATAAATGTCTGAAATATCACACACACGTCACTAATAGACCACTGCGCTCACACAGGGACCAGAGGCCCGGACCGCAAAACTTGCAGTGGATACGCCACATCCATAACGACACCCCTGTCAGCTGTTTAAGGCATTATCAGGGTCTGGATCTGATTCTTCTGTTTCTCCTAATGTGCTCCCTGTAGTTCCCTTTGGATGTGTTAATTTACCATGCCCGTGTACTTTGATAAGATGTCATGAGGGAAAAACGCTCCCCAGTCCATCAATCACATCCGCCTTATCAGCGAGTTACAGTTTTAAGCCAGATGCAGGTCAGCACCGACCGGTATGTGATTCATATGATCACCACAAGCTGACCCAGATCAGATTAAAATCAGATTAGATCAGACTAATATATAATTTCAGCATGAACAAAGTCTTCTGCTCATTAATGACTACTTGTTTCCTGAACCACATGTCCACACTGAACCTCTGTCCACATTTATGTCCAGTGACTTGGCACATTATCAGTCTGGACCACATGAATATGTTTTAGCTGTTATAACATGGTATATTTTGGCCATAAAGGGATGCGCATGCTCAGCAACACTACTCGGATAAACTGTGCCATTCGAACAGTACTTGATTGCTAATAAGGGCCCCAGTGTGTACCAAGAAAACGTTCCCCACACCATTACATCATCACCACCACCAGCATGAACAGTTACGTTCATGGATTCATGCTGTTGATGCCAACAAGTTTCCCATAACCATCCATATTCTCAGAGTCTGTGCCCATGACAGCCTCAGATTCTTGTTCTTGTCTAAAAGGAGTAGAACCTGATGTGGTCTTCTGCTATTGTCGCCCATCCCCTTCAATGTTCGATGATGTTTATTTTGAGATGATCCAACCCTGGTGAGAGTGTTTTATTTGAGGTAGCATAGGCGTCCTTTCATCTCGGCCATTCTCCCGTGTCTCCCATTCTGTGTGAACTCTAGAGACCGATGTGTGAAAATCCCAGGAGATCAGCAAATGAGAGAACATTGCAAATGTTCTCGTTGCGATGGTCCATCTTCGTTTATAATATGAGCACGATACTTGTCTTTGAATGATGTTTAAGGCTAAACTATTAGCTGTGACTTGCAGACTTGCTAACAAGGAGGACAGATACTTTCTTACCTCTCACGCATACTAACCTGTACTTCAAAGGCAGACTAAATCTTTCATTTGGAGAGATGTTTCCTTCCAAATAACCTCCCAGCCAGATGATGTTCAGACCAGTATTAGGGCTGGCATCTGCACAGTTACATAGCTGTGCCAGGAAGTTTTTATTCACGGTATTTTACCCTGATTTTAGTGCATTTAATACATCTTTCCGTCTGATTGGCTGATGCATGCAGTTTGGTTTGTCCAGATTGATCCTTTAAGATGTGCTTGACTGTGATTTGGATCTGTGTTCTGGAACAAATGTGTATTCGATCACATTGTTGCATTTATTTGCATTGAGGCAGTCGGGTTTTTCCTCCTGTCTAGACAGTCTCAGGTTATAGTGCGCATTTTAAAAAAATAAGAGTGTCTGTCAGAAGATTTTTCTCCCTAAAAGGAATAATGGATAAGATTAGTGATGGTCCTGACAAATTTTCTTAAGAAAGAAAGAAGAAAAAAATAGAAAGTCTTGCGACATTCATCTAAGTCAGAGTAATCTATGATTGTTTTCCACTGCCATAAAATAAACTTTGTAGTGTAAGAGTTTAGAGAAAAATGTGCATATGCGTTTATTGCCTAGACTGTGAGTGTGGATTTTTTCTTAAATCTGATGCCTTGCCCTTTAGCCCTTACCACATATGGAATAATTAATTTCTTCAAAGGCAATGCATCCTTCTAGGTACATACTGCACAAGATTCATACCTCAACTCGCAACCCATTACTCTGCATTGGAGGAATTTTCTACTTCTGCTGTCTTTTTATTCAGTAGTTTTATCACAACACAAAATATCACTGAAGGGACCCTCCTTGAGCATCATCATGGTTTTTCTGAGAGCCAATGAACGTTCCATGTCTTATTATTATTACTCGAATATTTATTTACTCATTTTGCGTTCATAAGATGAAATTAAGTACCAGGCTCCCTAAATTCTGTGTTATAATTCTCTTAATATCTAAAACTGCCAAGGAATTTGGTCAGCGGTGTGGACAGGCGGAAAATGTGAGCCATTCTCCTGTCAGTGTGGAGCAGACACATTGATTTTCCTTTCCTAAACCTTGCAGTGCTCATGACAGTGGCACCGACTTATTTTTACCCTTTTTGACCAAAGCCACGGGCGTGCTGGGCAGCTTAGCGATCCACAAAAAGCAAACCAGAGGGGAAGTCTCAGTTCGGCACTTCTGCTGCATTTGTTGTGATTGGGGGGGAAGTTTGTGGGCTCCCGACCTGTCTTGATGGATGAGCCTGTCATTTGCTTGCCACTGCGTGTCTTGAGGTACCAGTGTTGCATCACGCTAACCGCCAGTGCACAGAGATCCTAGCATCTGTATGCAGATCGTCCAGCGTGGATTTGCCTCTGTCCTGTGTGTGCACCTTGCTGCTAGATCATCAGTTAGAGACAAGTTCGAGATCTGGACCACTTTCCAAAGAAAGACGCTTTGAAACACCAGCTGACGCCAGCGTGCTGCTGATTTTCATGAGTAAGGAGATGAAAGAAGAAGACGTGAGTAATTACGCTGCAAATATTTTCTCTTAATAATGTACAATGAGCTGAACAACAGAAATGGTAAATGTAAGGCGGTCCTCTGGAGGTCATTTGCTAAGCTCTCTGGACCGCCTCAGACCCCTTTTATGCAGCACCTCATGAAAATACAGGGAGTCATGTTCACCATTACAGCCTCAGAGGAGTTTATGAACAATGAGGCATCTTCTTAAATGTGGGCTTTCTATGTTTGATCCTCTCTTGTAAAGATAATATTTCATGGGTGTGGCCTCCCAGCAGGCAATTCATAAAAGCTTCACTGTGGCATTACCTCATCTGGGTTGCCTGCGTACCTCGGAAGCAGGAAGTCAGAGCTCGGAATTATGTCGTTTTGGACTTCTGTGCGTCCGAGCTACAAAGTGGGGCGGAAAAACATAGACGCCTCTGCCGTCTTTAGTTAGTAACAAGCTAGCCAGCTAACTGTGATGAGCGATGCAGCCATGTTGATCGCTCCTCGGGATCGAGGAGACCATCCAAAGTTCCAGAGTAGGAATTCCTATTTGAGAAGGCGCTTTCTTGTTTTTTTTTTCTAGTCCTGGACGGATATTATAAGTTACAACCGTTAGTCCAATGCAGCATATGTGCATGATCTGCTGTTTTTATGGCTCTTTGATATGATGGTTGGAGTGTTCATGGTTATGTTGCTTTGAGCGCTGTGTTGGTTTGAAACCTTGGTCCAGAGCTGTGTGAGTGTCAGCATTGAGAAACATCCTCTACGTGACTTCTCTGTGCAAACCAATGACCGCCTCCACCAAATTCTCCCCCACAATAGTTTTACTCATACCAGACACTTCATAATGGCTGTGTTTGCCTGGTGAATTGAAAGCAGGTGAGCTGGAGAGTTTTCAGGGTCGAGGTGGGCCACTGTGTCCCTCTGCTTTGTGTTCTTGCAGACTGTCACTGGAGTTGGAAACGTCTGTGTCGGCTCATGCGGAGACATTTAGGATCATTTTGAGTTAGTGTTATGATCACCGCTGATGACGTGATGATGGCTTGTATTAAGGATCAGTTGTTCACATGTTTTAGTCACGATTACCGTTGTTTACAGAAACGTACTGACTGTACTTTCGAGTTTGTAGAATTTAGAGTTATTAAAATGCTATAATATTTATCTTTAGTAAGTGGGCAGCTCCTGTGTTATGGATGTGACATGTGCACTCACACTGGTGAACAACATGCCTCAGAGACAAGCTTAGGATCAGCGGATCAGTTTGCATATGTTGTCATCATTTAGCCTGGATTAAGCGTTTCCACTCGGTTTTTCAGTGACTAATCTTGAAATTTGTGACCGTGCCGTTTCTGATCATTGTCCACTGGTTTTTGACTCTGTGCTGGTTTGTACTCTCCCCAAATCGTATCATTCTCCACATTTTTTCTAGATGTTTTAATTCCTCTGCTGCCAGGTCATTCAGTGATGTATGGTTTTAT
This sequence comes from Prietella phreatophila, assembly GCA_025728095.1. Taxonomy (NCBI): domain Eukaryota; kingdom Metazoa; phylum Chordata; class Actinopteri; order Siluriformes; family Ictaluridae; genus Prietella; species Prietella phreatophila. The sequence continues at coordinate 25,813,369 of JAOUWY010000035.1, forward strand.
CTCCCCAAACCCCTAATGTTGTGAAAGCCCTCTCCTCTCGTGTGTGTTTCCCGATGAATTGGTTAATCAGTACCTGCACTGCTTGACTCAATTGCCCCCCTTGAAGTTACTAAGATCCAAGGTGATGTAGAAAGTTTGGCCCTGGTTAAATAGCTCCACTCGGGCTCTCGTGCAGGAGTGTAGGTGCACTGAGCGCAGATGGAAGAAAGACAAAGTTCAAATATCATATGAAATCTTCAGGGAGTGTCTTAAGCGGTATCAGAGTATATCCTGTTAAGGAGGCACAGTCAAAATACATGTCTGATTTAATTACACAAAATGCAGAAAGGCCAAAGTTCCTTTTTCGTACAATTAATGCCTTTCTAACTCCCTCTCCTACTGTTCCATTAGAGGTTTCTACTGACCTGTGTGATCAGTTTTAACTCCTTTTACTCATAAAATTGAGGGTATTCGGTCTAACACACCATCTCATAGTTCTTCTCTAGAATCGCCTCTGTGTCTGAGCTCTCTTTCGCTTTTTCAACCGGTGTTTCCTTGACAGCATTTTGCTGTTGTTTCTAGTATGAAGTCCTCTTTCTGCCCTTCTGATGTTCTGCCTTCGCATATTTCTAAAGAGGCTTTTTTCTGTGAGGCTTTTTCAGTGGAGAGTCCACTGCAATGAAGGATCCCTGACTCTTCTATGATTACTTGGATGAAATTGTGGGTGCAAGCTGGGGTCTGAGTTCTTATGAAGTGGTGGTGTGAACAAGAAAGGGTCTGAGATCACTTCATTGTTGAGGAGGACCAAAAAAAAAGGACAGAGTTATTTTTTGAGTCTACTATATTGTGAACACCAAAACTAATGAGGTTGGTTCCCTTTCTGTTTCACTTTAAGGGAACTGGGTTTGGTTCTTTTACAATGAACACCCTTATTGCCAGTCAGTAATCTGGCTGCTGCATTTTGTACCAATTGCAAACGATCAACAGTTGTTCTAGGCAAACCCAGATAGAGTGAATTGTATTGGGGGGTCTGAGATCTCTTGGTTTGTTCACATATACACACTGATCCAGTCCGAGAGCGTTTGGAGGGCTCATACGTACTCAAAAAAAAAAAAAAACCCCAAAAAACATGAGCACTTTACACCTGTTCTCGCTTCTTTTCACTGGTTACTGGTCAAGTCCCTTGTTTCATTTAAAAAATCTAGCTTTTTGGTTTTAAAGCTTTTCATGGACTTCCTCTGCAGTATATTTGTGATCTTCTCACCCCGTACATTGCTTCAAGACACGTTTGATTAGCTGTGAGTCAATGCAAACAACTGCGAGTCACTACGATCCGCCGATGACGGAACGGGTCCAAGGCTGTTGCTTCATACCTGCAGCGGCCGTAGGTGAAGCAGTCTCAGAGGAATTAAAGAGGTGGCTGATGTCAGCCAGAGATGCCCCCAGACAAAACTGGGCAAGAATATTTAGGATATCTGTCATCCGGGACAGAGTGGATGGAGTAATAGTCACCCCAATGAATGTGATTGAGTGCTTAGGAGACAGCATGTTCTTTGTCTTGTTCACCAAGTGACCCAACTTGGCAACGTGGTCTAGTAGCAGCTGGGTATCGTGCACAGCCTGGTCCCTCGTCTGAGAGCAAAGCAACCAATCGACTAGATATGGCAGAATCCACAACCACAGGGGTGACGGGGCAGTCTTCATACAGACTGTAAACACTCGAGGGTCTAGAGAAAGACAAAAAGGTAGTACCCTGAACTGGTAAGTCTGGTTTCTGGAGCTGAAACATAGGAACTTCCTGTGATGCAATAGGTATATGAAAGTATGCATCCGTCATTTCGACACTCGTGAACCAATCTCCCTCTGTCACTGACTGAAGAACGTCAATCGAGCACAATATGCAAATCGCAAATGAGTTATCAGGCAAAGGCCTACGGAAAAACACACTGGACTGAACAGGGTGTGCAGGGCATTAACGTTTCAGTTGTGGTCCAGTCCAGCCAAACGCAGCTGTCTCTCAGACATCGGGAGCAAGCTACAATGCGGACATGGGTCCATAAGTGCTTCCTTCAGATGCTGAATACCCAGGTATGATGGGCAGAGATCAGGAAGAAGCTCGTTAGGGTAGAGCTTACGAGTCAAAGTATAGGCAGTGGAAATTGAGCTGAAAGCCGTATAGCCGCAAAAGTGGACAGCCTCCGGATACAACCACAAATGAGAGACAGTAAAAAATAATCCAGTGAAATACTCCTACCCCCTATGAACCACGAGGAATGGAGAGTAGAGTGCATGAGCTTCGAATAAACGTCAACAACACCAACAGTTAGGACGGGCAGGCACAAGTACAACACAGTTTATATAACGTGAGACAGCAGGTTAACACAACTCACTAAGTAGCCAAAATGGGCAATATGCCTCCGGATAGAACCGTGAGGTAAGCGGCACACCACGCAGAGAAAATCCCGAGGGGAAAATAACTTGCGCGCCACGGCAAGTGGCTGGTAGCTCGTCAGCGCATAACCACGATGCTAAGGGAAAAGCCTGTACTTACCAGTGGCGAGCAATACGGAAAACGAACAAGTTCTTACCAATCAAAAGCACAGTGCTAGGTATCGTCACAGCTTGGGAGGACCAATTTTTGCTGCTTCGAGAAAGCTTGTTGATGTGATGAGAAAACTTTGACCCAATCCGAAGGCGAGAAAGCTAAAGAGGTAGAGAGCTGTGCTGCAGTGGCTTATATCACCTTCGCTCCGCTCATGTCACTACATGTCTTCATTGATATCTATTTTCTCAACCTGTCTGGCGGGCGCTGCGATCATCCACTACTGTAGCACCGTCTCTGGTGGTCAGGAGGAATTCACAGAGCGCGCGGTAGATTAGCGCAGCGGTGATGTAGCTGATGCAAAACTTCAGTGCACCCAGGTTTGATCCTCACTTCAGGTTTTCACTTCACCTCACTTTTTGATTTTGGAAATATTTCTTGCTTTTGAGAATACATCAACTGATGTTATGAATGTGAGATTTTTGCTTTATAGATGTGACGTGTCTGGGGGGAAGGCACACGTACATAAGTATTCACAGTCTTTGCTCAATAGTTTGTTGAAGCACTTTTGGCACCAATTACAGCCTCAAGTCTTTTTGAGAATGATGCTACAAGCT
>JAOUWY010000035.1:25842216-25852266 GCA_025728095.1 Prietella phreatophila
CGGTCTACACACACGCCCTGCGTGTCCGACTCCGGTCTACACACACGCCCTGCGTGTCCGACTCCGGTCTACACACACGCCCTGCGTGTCCGACTCCGGTCTACACACATGCCCTGTGTGTCCAACTCCATTCTACACACACGCCCTGCGTGTCCGACTCCGGTCTACACACATGCCCTGTGTGTCCGACTCCGTTCTACACACACGCCCTGTGTGTCCAACTCCGTTCTACGCACACGCCCTGTGTCCCACTCCGGTCTACACACACGCCCTGCATGTCCGACTCTGTTCTACACACACGCCCTGCGTGTCCAACTCCGTTCTACGCACACGCCCTGTGTCCCACTCCGGTCTATACACACGCCCTGCATGTCCGACTCTGTTCTACGCACATGCCCTGCGTGTCCAACTCCGTTAGTGGTGCTTTTCAGTTCTAGAATTAAGCGTACACACTGGGCACAAACTGAGCTGCTTGACTGCACACGTTTTACAGCTCGAGTTCTCTCTGCTTTCTTCGAACATACGCAGCTCACATGTTGTGTTAAACTTTAGGAATTCATTGCATAAAACATTAAATGACCTCAGTTCTAGGGGTTAAATGTCTAATTATTCAAACTGGGACTTTTCTGTTACCTGATTGTGAGTATATGAAGATATCATTTTCGTAAGAAAGAACCAATAAGTCTCCTCGATTGGCAGTGCACGAAAGAATTCAACTTTTATTATTATTATTAATCTACACAAAATATCTTGCTTGATGCTTGCGGGACTGGTCTTTTTTTTGTTTGTTTGTTTACTCAGATCAACACCTCTATTAGTGGCTCCAAAAAATAAATGAGTAAAATAAGTGGTACATGCATCACTAGTGACTATTTACAGTAGCTACCTATGTTGAGCTTAGAGACCTTATAATAACTTACTGTCTACCCGCTTATCAGAACTAAATAACTGTTGGAAAAAGTTCTCCTTCGACTGTTTTGTGGTGTTTGTGCATGTTGTCCCATGTCGTGAGGGTTTTCCCATTTACAATTCGACCAGCAGCTTTGTCCTCAGAATCAGCAACCACACTCTCGACTGGTGTTAATGTCTGCTGTGATGTATCCCGCAGTAATGCTGCATCCTACAGTACTACGATCCCACTGAGACATATCAGCACACACGGTCTGGATTTGGCATCGACAGATGAGAACTTAAGGCCAACATCTCACTGCCAAGAGGTTGTTGAGGTTTTTTTCATTCCAAACAGTAGCAGCCAAACATATTATTGACATTGTGAGGGCACATTGAAATTATTTTCCTAACATCACATTTGAAGAACCCTTTGCCCTGCCCCTCACACACACACACACACACACACACACACACACTCAGAGTCATACTGAAGGTATCTCTAATCATAACCGCAGTCGAGAGATGAGGTTTTCACTTTGGAATCTGGATGATAGTAATTCCAAGACAATTATGGTTTTGAATGAGTCTGGGTCTAGGTTTACTGAGTATTAGACAGTCACGCTTTTAGTGTTAACGTATAAGCAAACCGACACAAATCTCTTCATAACCGCACTCCCCTGATGATACCACTGAGCCGGCTTTGCTTTTCATTTCTTATTTTACACCGTGGACTTGTAGCAGATGGCAGTGACCAATTTAACTGTGAATAATGTCTGAATAAACAATGGGTCTGTAATAGGGCGGTGAGATAAAAGCTGTGATGATGTATAAAAAGATGCCTTGAGTTGCAGATGTACTTCTTCAGAGACGATCTTCGATCATGGCTGGTGTACAGGCGTGCGCGTTCCTGTTGCTTCCTGCTTAGAAACAAATCCTTAGACGTCACAGATGCCCAGGATCCAAGACTGCTGTCCCAGACGCTTAGGGACACTGCAGCCAACACAAGCTGAACGCAGGAGCAGGCCAACCTGCTCACTCACAGATCCTCAATCTTATTTTGTCTGACTGTGTTGTCCTTCCTGACAATGGAGCCCTTCTTCAGCTTTGAAGACTTTGGCAGATGTCGCCCAAAAAAAAAAACACTCCTGCATAACTGTCTGTTTTTTTCTACTTCGTTTTGAATAGCCAAAAGGAACTGAAGCCCCCGTATGTCTCATTGAAATGGAGTATCATTTAGCGAAACTCAGTCAGGTTTGATACTCTTTGACCCCAATTTGGAGCACCTGCAAAAAATCCAAACTTTGGGAGTAGTTTACAGTCTCTTAATTGGATGGAAAATGGTCCTGTGAACTCTTGGCAACCGGCTTAATTCAGATCTGTTACAAATTACTGCTAAATAGGGGAACCTTTTTTTTTTCTTCTTCTTCTTTTCCTCCACATGTGCTTACAACCCAGCAATGACATCATGGTGCTCTAGCTGTGCAGACGTTGGTGGAAGTGAAACCGCACCAAAATTGAGTTGCCTGAGCTAATTTAGAGAAAAGTAAAAGCCTGCTCTCTGGTTACTTTAAGCACCCCATTTGATATGGAAGAGGTGGCTTTGAAGGAGAGGCCAGAGAGGCAGACTCCTGCCCTCCGTGTGCAGTAACGAGTACTGGCGGCACCCAGCAGCAGTCTTTTATTATCCGGACACACGGACCTCTTCCAGCGTGTGTGTGTGTGTGTGTGTGTGTGTGTGTGTGTGTGTGTGTGTGTTTTAACAAAAGTTCCAGGACACCCTCAAACCTACACTAGCACATGTCGTGCTGGTTTCCTGTGAGTGCAAGGACTGAGTTTGGGTTTGTTTTTGTATGATTCTAAGGCAGTACTCTTGGGTTTCTTCCTGCTGATCTGCTAGGATCATTTGACTCCAGCGGTATTCTGGTCATTGAAGACTGCGCAGGACGTCGGAATACCTGCTTCACAGCGGTCATTAACCACCAGATCTGAGCACTGAATCGATTACAGCTTGTCTGCCAGGATTACCCTTACACTATTTCCCTTTTTCCTAATTCTTCGTCGTGTTATGAGTAGTACATGAGTAGATAGTACAGTGGCACTCTGTGGTTTTCCACGTTAGAGCTGACTCCCTTCCAACGTTTCTATAATGTATAAAAGTGGAAGCATGTTTGTGAATATTTAGTAGATTAATAACCCCGTTTGGGTCATACATTGAATTCTTGATGACTCACTGTGGGTTTGGTAAGGACGTGCTGGATGTAGTGCCCACGTCTGGACGTGTGTGGTGTTTCAGGACCATTTCTTCTGAAAACTGCGTCGGCATCTAAAAGCAGGATGCAGCAGATGCTACTGAACCCATTTACCCGGTTCTCCTACTGCGTCCCCCCCTCCTTAAATTGTTCAATTAAATATATGGTACTGTGCAAAAAGTCTTAGGCAGCCGCATTTTAATACAATATTTTTATACACATTTCTTGTTGTTTATTTGATGACTTCTGCATTATCAGGTCCAAAGAAATGAAAAACCTTTTTATATTTCCAAACATAGAAAAATGTTTGTGCGTCAGTGACGAAGAGAACAATCGCGTAATGGATCACCTTGCAGACTAAAATGAATGCAGGTTGTCAGGAATTTGCTGAAAAAACCCGAAGCACTGGACGTCTCCATAAGAACTGTTTGAGATTCTTTACGGTTCTTCGAAAAGAATGACCATGCCAACCAATGTAGGTATAAAACTGTACCTCACACTACTGATGTATTTTTAAAGGCAAAGGGTCATCATGCCCAGTCTTGGCTTTGTTTAGCTTATTACTGTTTACTGTTCGTAGGTTGTTGTTTTTATTTTCATATAGAAGCATATAAATGGTAAATGTGCACTTATATAGCGCTTTTATCCAAAGCACTTTACATTGTGTTTCATTCACCCAGTCACACACACACTCACACACCAATGGTAGCAGAGCTGCCATGCAAGGTGCTAACTTGCCATCGGGAGCAACTTGGGGTTCAGTGTCTTGCCCAAGGACACTTCAGCATGTGGAGTCACCCGGCACGGGAATCGAACCGCCAACCCTACGATTAGTGGACAACCCGCTCTACCACCTGTGGCACAACTGCCTTATACTTTTGTTATTAGTGAGTGAATCTTTGCTTTACAGCATTTATTTACAAAACTTTTGAACAATCTGTACATGTGTAGGTTTATTTAAACACTGTGATCATTAAATCCCACCCATGGCTTAATGGTTAAGACTCTGGGTTAAAGCTAGGGAACAATAGTGGAAAAAGATGAGGGAGATGGGGGAAGGTCAGGCGTTCAAGCCCCAGCATTGCCAAGTTGTCACTATTGGGCCCTTGAGCAAGGCTCCAGAGGCGCTGTATCATGGCTGATCCTGTGCCCTTACCCCAGCTTCCTAAGCTAGGGTATGTGAAGAAAAGAATTGCTCTGTGCTGCAATGTATATGTGACAAATAAAGGGTTTTTCTTCTAAATAAAATAAACCCCCGTAATGTTGCAAATTTGGCTTGTCATGTCCGTCACTCTTCACCACAATCGTTACAACGTTCGGTCTTTACCCTGTTCCCTTTCTGTCTTTTTTAGATGGTGCGAGACCCCCCCCCCCAAACCTTCTTGCCCTGGCTCGGAGATAATCCCCACCCCAGCTGTAAGGTCTCCCACCCCCTATTGGCTGTAAATCTAAGCCCCTAAATCCTTACCTGGATGTTATTCAGAAAGTGCACTTCTAACAGGAAACTGGAGGAGGAAGACAGTTAGGAGAGGAGTGATATGTCCCTGAGCTTCTATCTCTGTGTATCAGCACATGAAATCCCAGCTGTGTAGACCACCTTAATGTACAGCATTAACACAGCTTTCATTGCCTTCATGTCCCCTTATGCCGAAGTGTTGATGTTGTTCAGGAACTCTTCATCGTAAGTGAATCTCAGTAGGCTTCAGTGGATTGTTCATGGCTTGCAGGGAGGTGATTCTTAATGAATCATGCAGAGGGTCTGGAAGGACAGGAACAAGGTTTTCACGCATGACATCTGTGCTCTGTTTGTTTACTTGGCTGTTGTGCTATGCAACTCCATCGTTGGGCTTTTGCTGTGTATTTGACTAGAAGTCGTAACTCATGATTCTTGGTTTCCGACCAGGAAAAACCTTACAAAGTTCCTACTCGGGAACTCGGAGTTCGGTTTCTCCAAGTTATGCAAGTGATGTCAAATCAACATGGCTGCTCACGGCTTGAACAGTAAACGGGTGTTCTGTATATATACACACAAGTCCATAAAGACAAGCTAATGCTGATTTAGATCAGGGATGTCAAACTCAAATTCTCCCCAAGCTACATCAGCAATTTAGTACTATTTTATGGGAAAGTTATTAATATTGAAGATTTGATGGTTGATTGTGTGTTTGCAGTCAAGTCAGCCACGAAGAAACCGGAGCACTCATATACACTCTGGTTTACAGTAACTACCCTTCTGATGGGAAAACAGGCTACGGCTCATCATTTTAGTTCAGCACTGTAATGTGAGCTCACGTGTGCTGTACAATGGCCGTCGCTATGCTACACATCTGCTATGAGTTCTGGATAGTGTGAAAATGTTACGCAGTAGTGTATTATCGGCCATTTCATTACTATTTTTCCAAGTTCACCTGGGCAGAATGAAATGACGCTCAAGGCCAGATTTGACCCATGGATTCGGCCTCGTGCTTGCCAAGTGCTTTAGATCGGTCAACATTCAGACATATTTGCTTGTTGAATCTGTAATACTACACGGTTCATTGTTTTGAGGAAAGAAATACACATCACTCATCACAGTTAGCCGGCTAGCCTGTTGCTAACAAAAGATGAGCATGTTCCCACTCTGTAGCTCGAATGAACAGCGGTCTAAAAATATGTGATTCTCACTTTACAAGTTAAACCAAGCACTGTATTTGATTCAGCGCTGGTGCACACTCAGACAGCATCACATCTGTCACAGGTTGCAGCCTCCAGGACCAGCACTTGGATCGCGAAAGTAAACTGGGTGAAAAGTGGAGCAAGAACCAGGCAAAACTCATCTGTTGCACATTATCTGGAGTGGGGCAAACTAACGCTTTAATTTCTAACTGCCTATAATTACAGGACTGTTGAGGAAAAGGCCCATTTCACCCCATCATGACTGAGTGTGCGGCAGTTGATCACTGATGGCATAAGGTTGCAGGGCCATATAACCGACAACCGTCAAATTTAGGTCCCCAATGGGAAAAGAAGGTCTAATATCAGAGCGTGATGCTCCAAGTGCTGCAAGCAGATATAAAGGTTCTCTTTGACGTTAGTGAAATGGATTTAACTGCCTAATGATGGAACACTCTTCTAATTTGTACCCCTTCGTTTGTTCATTACTTAAATGTTGCAATTACTGTCCATTTGCAATTTCCTAAATCCCTTAATGCGATCCGACCTAATCAAGTCAACCGAGTTATTTATTAAATGTATTAGTTTCCTCATGAAGTATTCGAGCACACGGGGGAAACCATATGTAACAAATAAAGTTTGTATCATTTTTTTTCTTTATTATGAAGTTATTCATCATATTCATCAAGTTTTCTAAAACATGATCTTATCAAATCTATTCGCAGGCATTCGCCATTAAATTGAATCATTTAATCCTAATGGTGGAAATGAATAATGAGATGCTTTTTAATTTAAGTTCAAATCATTTGAGGGACACAGGTGTACTGTTAGTGTGAAAAAAGAAAACCGAGAACAATACATTTACCGTATTAAAATAAATATGAGACAGAGCATTGAGAGCAAGAGAACCCTCAACAATTATAGAAATTTACTGCAGTCATAAACCTTTATGGAAATCTAACACCTGATGTATGGCTAAACGAAATACAGTTCATATCGACGGCAATCAATCTGGCCATCTTAAGAGAGTCGTGAGGCCTGTGCTGAAACAAACCCTGCTCTGGAGGCCTCCAGGGGGCTTTTAAACTGAATATCACGCCCGAGGTGGTCTAGTTGAGGGCTATGTGCTAAATGGGAGGCAGATGCTTGTCCATGACCACCCGTCCCACTTGTTCCCTCCAAGCATTCTCAGATACGACTCGTGCTACAGCTGTCACTGTCCCACACTTCTCTGATAAGTCATGGTGCATGTCACACTGGTTCCTGCTGAGAACATGACGGAGGAATATGGACCTTTGCTCTCATGAGAAGCTCTTCAGTCACAGATCAGGTTTTATCACTTCTGCTGAACGTACCGGACACGTTATATGAAATAAAATCCTTGAATAATAAAATTCTATGACTACAAATAACAATGACAGTCCAGTCCCAGTGGCAAAAGATCATTTCCTTCTCAGATTCTAGACGGAAGGTTAAGTGCTGTCCATCTATTCAGACTGGAGCACAGGATGAGGGGTTAAATGGCATTGGAGTCTGAATATCAGTTCTCTCATTCAAACAGTCTGAATCACCACTGTCTTGGTCTGAGTCTAGCTCTGTGCCATAGATCGGCTCACTGCTTCACACTGTATATCTTGGGCACACACATACACACACATACACACACATACACTGATGCTTCGGATAGCATTTAAGAGCGGAAGAGAAAATCTTTACAATCTCCAATGTCATAAATGAAGGTTGCTTGACCCTTCTACTGCACCACTGGGCTTAATAATGTCAATTACTTTTATTTGTTCTCACATTGATCCTTCCAGTGCAACTGACCCTCAGTCTGTCAACACACTGAGTGACCAAACAGCTGACTTGTTAAACCAGTGCTGGGGAACAGAGCACAGACCAGCAGCTTTATCAGTGCCATTCAGTACTCAAAGATACAGCCTTCTCATCAGCTTGATTGAGAGATGTGACATGCTAATGCACATGTGGTTCTGGTTCCTAGCTTTATTTTTGTAGTGGAAGTGATATACAGCTTAATTACCTGCACTTCTGGTAACATAGTCTTTTAATTAAGACAGATGAGCATGAGAAGTCTTCCATTTTTGCCCTTTCAACAAAGTCTGTTTTTCTTTTTAAAGGAAAAGAGTTATCACCATTCAGCACTTCAGTGGCAATCTAAGATGTTAATAATAATAATGATATTATTTCATGCTGTGTCTATATCATGACTGATTTTATTCACTCATTTACAAACTCATTTACAATTTAGCCTCCATCAGTCAGAAGAACAGGGATAGGGTTGGGATAGGGTTCATCACCAGTGAACCCAAGAAGTGTCATACTTTAGTTAACAGATGTTAAAAGTTGACATTTCACTGTAGTGAATATGACAAATAAAAACAATGAGGCAGTAAGGTTGAACCTTTAGGGTTGCAGAATGATCCAAATCAGTGTGCTTGGCCAGAAGTCGCCATGAAGTGGAGACGATTGGCAGAGGCCCACAGAGCGAGAAACAGGAGCTCTATCTTAAAGTCCAAACACTGCTGTTACCACGATTTATGAACAGCAAATTTTATGATATGGGACGTGTCAAATGTAGGTCAAATGAAAGGGAATTGAGAAATATAGCACATATTGTGGTGCATGAAAATGGTTTTAGATCACATAGGATGCTGAATCCAGCTTTCTGAGAACAAAATCCACTGCTGCATGGCTTGGCTGAAAAAAATCTGTGCTCCCGAGTAGATAGCTGTGTTTTACTTCATGGGAGCATGTTGTGGAGTATATTCATGTCACATAATCAAGTGTTGCTACTGCTGGTGTACATTCTTATAAGATTTATAGAGCGGTAAGCAACTACGTTTTCTATAAAGCCGTCAATACTGTAGAGGTGCTCCTCAGAGGCTTGGAGCAGCGGGGGTGTGGAATTTACATTAGATAGCCTAGAGGTGGATGGCAAACAAAATGAAACACTAGTGGCTTTGTTATGCTGTGCGGTCATGGTTTGGGTTCACTTGTTCACGTCAAGGGAAGAGTCACGTCAAATCAGTACAAAGTTATTCTGACTGACCGCCTTATTTCTGTCCTGATGGGAGTGGTCTCTTCCAGGATGACTCTGCCCCATCTACAAGTTATGAGTTCTCAAAACACTATTTTGCTGAATATGAAAGTATTGCCTTTACAGGCCCCAGATTTCAACCCAACTGAAGAGCTATGGGAGATTACGGATTGACGTGTCAGACAGCTTCTCCACAACCATCATTATCAAAACACCAATTGAGGGAATATCTTTTGGAAGAACGGTGTTAATCCCTCTCCAGTACAGTTCCAGAGAACGGGTCTGTGCCAAGACACATTGAAACTGTTCTGGCAACGCATAGTGGTCCAAGACCTTACAAAGACGCTTTAGTAAGTGTTGGTTTTTCCTTTAATTTGTCAACTGTCTGTATGCAGGTGTGAGGGGAAAAAGTCGCACTTACCTTTATTGTGATTAATAGATGGGACATGGGCAGCATGGTGGAGTTGTGCAAGGCTTGGCAAGCAGGTGGGGTTTTCTTATTTGTTAATTAAAGAGCTCTATTCTTTGTTGCAAATCTGTATAAACCTCTTACAAGTGAAAGCGGGTGAAAGAATGAAAGAGTCTTGGTGGAATAAGCTGGGAATGACTTCTGAGGTCTGCACATATATAGGTCGGGCCACTATGCACAGATGAAAATGCTTGTCACATATAGTTTGTATATTTTAGATAACCTCTTTGGCAGTGGAAGACAAATTTCAAAGACCCCAAACCCCTTTCTCACACAGATCTGTGAGTAAACGATGATACGCCAGCCGGACGTTTATTTAAACAGTGGCTTGATTTTGTCCGATTTTGTTTTTCTTCCTCATTTAGGCTGCCCTGCTGTACGAAGCGTAGGAGTCTGTTTCCAGTGGCCTGGGTCCATCTGGTTTCTGTGTGCTTCCTGGTTAATACTCTTACCACCTGTTCGACATCGTGCCTCCCCACATCCGACCCACGCAGTGCACACCAGAGCACCTAATCAAACAAGGAGGTGTACTTAAACTCAACAATTGTACAACTTTGGACCATCAGAGGAAGTAATATTACCTGGGACACATGTGGGACTGAAGTACTGATTTGTTTCATTGTTTTAAAAGCTCATTTACTACTCCATGATTCAGAATGTGGAAAGAGAAAGAGCGAATCGGTTTCACTGCTCTTCGGCAGTCAGAAGAGTAAAGACACAGTCTCTATTTA
>JAOUWY010000035.1:25949771-25961069 GCA_025728095.1 Prietella phreatophila
CAGGAGGTCTGTCACAAACAGTTAAATGTAAGCTCTCTGCTCCTGGTCACTGTTAATTGGGTTAAAATAATAGCAATATGAGATACTGTTGGTTAATTGATAAATAAACAAGCATAAAATATTTTTAAATATCTTAAACATAAAGTCCTAATTAAACACAAGCATGATCCATATTAGGAAAAAGGCTAATAGCCGTCTACAGAAATAGCCCATAAAGCTTAATGTCAAACTGATGTTAACTGCAACCCATAGTAATTAAACATTATTTCATTTCTCATTTTATTTATATTATGAGGTTATCTTTTTTTATAACTAAGCACATTTTCTCTTGTTTTTGGAGCTGAAATAACATGGAACCTGGAGTTGACTTTTCTAGTGATATCTGGCAACCCTGAGTTTAAATGAACTGAATGCGCTGTCTATTAGAGTTAGTGAAGGAGAGCAGCAGTGTACTGTATGTTTACAGATGGAACAGTTACTACTCTTGATTGAGTGGTGAGGAATTATTGAATAAAGACGTTTGAATTAAACCCACCTTGTAGCGTTAGCATTATTAACTTCTTCGCTCCTGACGCCACACCGCTGTATCTACATGAGCAGGTCACAGTCGCAGGTTCAGGTCATTTGTGAGATGGGAAGTTGAGCGAAGCAGATGATGTAGAGTTCCACACTTGTTCGGTTGACTGAGGTGTGAAAGTAACTGTTGCAATGTGTAGATGCATTTTGGACTTCCTGTAGTTTGTATCCCGATGGTATTATACAACTCTGAACAGGTCACTCGCACCGGTGCAAATAAATATTTATTCACAGTTGCATAAAGTACTTTTCAGTCACAAATGCAAGTGAAATGTCTCATTTTAGCACCCCGAGTTTATCTGCAAAGTTTTTTCCTGTTCGGCGTGATGACGTTTAATGTCCCTGACGACGTCTGTTGTCCCGTTTAGCATCATGTTCGTGTCATGATTTCTCCTTGCTCAAGTGCTGGAGCTCGCAGCGAAGCTGGCTAAAATGCCTACCCGTTTCCGGGTTTTGGTGTTGCAAAATGACGTCATCCCTGCACCGCTCTATGCTGACTGGCTGTAAGTGTAGGAAGCGCTTGATTTGACCGTCAGTATCGCAGTCAATCATGTTCATTTAATCACACCACCTCAGGAAGAACTTCTGAACTATATAGAACACCTGATTAAAGTTCTCGAAGCCTCATATGTAACACCCTTTTAACTTGGTTTTGTGTGTTTTATGTATGATCTGATCTGTAATACTTTGTGTTCTCCTGCACTGTAGCCTGTGAATTGTTCGTTTCTGTCTAACAGGATAATATCAGCTGATCAACCATGTGAACCCATCTTCTATTGCCTTTTACACCGCAGTACTCGTACCTCTTTATACTGTAGCCCTCTGATACACTTTTATTATCAAATGGCACACAGTTTAACGCTTTATAGTTCCATTTAATAGAATGACTGAGAGGAGTTGGTCCCAGTATACCCCCCCCCCACCTGAATGGAACTGTTCTGAAACTGTTCTTTATACTTATTGCCCTGCTTCATTTGCACACACTTGAATAGTATGAGGCACTTTGATTCAGAGCTGGGGTTAAGTTTTGTCGGTGATCTTGTGCCCTGATCATGGGTATTAATGCACTCTGTATGGTTTTAATGCACAGACTTTGATTGCTAAAGTGGGTGCTGTATTGCGACTTTTTTTTTTTTTTTTTAACCAATATGCAGAAAGTGCCTGGCGCATTCAGCACAGCCACAGAATTATAATCCGGCCGTTTCGCACTGCGTTTCTTCACGGTTATGAGTTTATCTGAACAAAATTGACACCAGATGCATGAAAGCTATAGGAGTAAGCAGAGTCTAAATCAGTGCTTTTTCTATTATTATTATTATTATTATTATTATTATTATGTGCTTCAGGACCAGCAGTAACACAAATCAAAGCTTGTGCTTTTGAATGATCTGAACCAATTTCAGTCCAGTTCAGAATTCTGGTCGTAGCTTCGTTGTTTGTTCTTGCGTGTCTGGGCTTAATCAGATCTGAAGTGAAGTGTTTGTTCAGCTTTGTTGATGTGTCCCTTGTACTCGAGCCAGTGCTGTCTGTACTGAGATGCTAATGTGGTTTTTCTGTTTGTTTCCGATCAGCAGGCTGGACTGCTCGGGGAAAACCCTCTGGCTGCTCTCCCTCTTCAACACTGCGTGAACATGTTGGGAGATCTGCCTCATGGTACACCCAAGCGGTTTAACCTCCACTGCCTTATTTTGGTCAGGATTTATTTATTCTGCCGCCTGGGCCAGCGGCGTTTAATTCTCAGTTCTGTCTGACACAGGTGCCATGGCTCCTGGCTTGGGCATGCAAACGGATCCTTTAGGCCCCATAAGGCCCCCACCTCTGGGCCGGACACTAGGGAGGGAGCCGGAGTCCGTGACCGCACCGAATGGTTTTCTCGCAAACCCTTCTCCTGCACTACAGGGCCTGAGCGTTCCACTTCTGGGGAGTGTGCTAGGAGCAGATGGGTCCACACTTTCCCCGGTGAGGGATTTCTTTCAGCCAGGAAAAGCTGCACAGCCTTCATTTCAGGGCGTTTCATTGGAAGTCTTGATCGACCGGGTGGACAGATTTTAACCGTTCATAGATAACTAACATAGAGTAGTGCTCAGTATAGACTTGGATGAAGGGGGGAGGACAAAACGCCATGTCCTCTGATCTTGGGTAGCTTTTCACCTTCTGTGGATTGATGGAAGAAATCTGAACATATTGTGTTTTGTGGGAGATTATACGTCTGAGCTCATTAATATTCAAACTGAAATTGCGTTACTTTATTTGTACCTATACACCGTCAGCATCTTCAAGAAGATTACATATCAATATGCAATTAATATAGTGCGAAAGGTCTTCATCGTTTCCCTTTTCTTGTTAGGCATCTTTACTAGGAGAGCCACCCAAAGAGATCGGAGTGTCCTCGAACCCCTTTCTGAACTCACCCAGTATATTCCCCTCCTCTGGTAAGGTGGCTGCTATATGGATTATTATTATTTATTTTTTTTTAATTATTTTTCCACCTCTTATATGGTGTGTAGGGTTTTTTTTTTTTTGTTTTTGTTTTCCTTCTCCTTATCTAAATATTGTGTGTTTAGCTGCCAGCTCCAGGCCCCACCCATACAGGAAGAGACCAATGCTAGGTGGCATGGCTAACCAGCGGCCCTTCCAGAGCATCCATTCTAATTATAACCTGCGCTGCCAAGAGTCGTATGATTTCCCGGCTGTACACCAGGTTAGCATGACTTGGTTTATAACCACAGTGCTGTTGAATACCTGAATCCGATTGGTCAGGACGAGTGCATTAATTCTGTACGGCCACATGGCTCGGGCAGTAGTTTCTATAGTAACTGCATGTACACCGGGACGCCACGTTATCCATCACTAATAATCAGCAGATTTTTCTAAAGTAAACGATGACCGGAACGAACTCTCAGCCTTTCCATAACGTTAACTCTTGTGTAGAAATGGTTCAAATGGGTGACGTGTCGTTCGTTAACCAGTTAAATGTGTATTATGTGGTAACCTTTTTAACTCCATGTCTTGTCTCAGCACCCTGGTGTGGATTTTCTTCTCAACACATTTATGCTCTTTCCTTACCTTTTCCACCCAGAACCTTCTCCAGGACCCGGTCTCTCACCTGTACGAGCAGCTGGAGACTCTGGACAGCACTGGACATCTGGCCTTTGGAGCTCAGGTATCTCGCTGCTCCATTACTTCAGTCAGGAATGATTAAAGGTGGTGTTGAACGGGGAGGAATTGGAAAGGACTGCATTTTAAAACCACAGATTCCTCACTGGCCGCCTTTCTTTGTTGGCAACACTGAAGCAATAGTTTAGTCTCGGATTTAAATCTATTTGTATATTTAAAAAAGGTTTTTTTTTTTTTTTTAAATGCAAAAATAATTTTCCCCCTTTCCCTCCTCTCCCCACTTTCTCTATTTGTTTATTAAATATTTTGCATATTGTGGCATGTTTGTTCTGAGAAGTTAGTCGCTCCCTTTCCAGAGTCTTGTTCTCCTACATGTTGGTGATGGTTTATTTATTTTTTATAAATAACAGGTGTGTGTGAGAGATTTAGACATCGCTATAGAAACAATAGTGTGTATTAGGACCAGCATTTTATTTATATAAATATGCTGTAGTTTGGAGGCTTACACCTCGTCATTCTTTGCAGCACTCGAGACACGGCGCTATCAGGGAAAGAACGTCTCCCTTCGCTTACCCGTCTAGCCCTCCTGCCTCCTCCTACTTTGGCTTTGGTGCCCCTGGGAGTATGCCCTCCACCCAGCTCAATAAGGTACCCTCTGTCTACAACGCTGCTGATAATGCTGTATGATAAGGTGGGGGGTGTAACATTGACTTTGTCTGTCTATTGATTTGTATTTGTTGAGCTGCCAGTACTTTTGACCTTGTACCTTGCTGTCAGGAGAAAGAAGCTCGTCAGTTGTTAAAATGCTTCTAGGCCAAGGGTATTGTCTTTTTAAGTAGGTGCACAAGTATAATGCCTCCTTTTCTGTCTTTCTGCCTGACCAGGCTGTGGGAATGCCTCCCATGACTCAGTCCAGCGTTTACTCTGCTGCTCCTGGAGGTGGAACTAAGGTAGGGTTAGCTTTCCACATCTGCCTGTCCCTATTAATCCCTCAGGTAACTGCTTTATCTGCACTCGCTCACGCCCTCCTTTATTTATGCTTTAGACTCCTGTAGGAGGACAGAAGCGTCTCTTCTCGCGCCTGATCCCGTCTCCAGAGCCCAGTCCAGAGGGCGGCTATGTGGGTCAGCATTCTCAGGGGCTTGGTGGTCACTATGCTGACTCCTACCTGAAACGGAAGCGCATATTTTAACCCCCTTGCTGCTGTAGTTGACCGTGTGCGCGTGCGTGCGTGTGTGCGCGTGCGTGCGTGTGTGCGCGCGCGTGTGTGCGCGCGCGTGCGTGTGTGCGCGTGCGTGTGTGCGCGTGCGTGTGTGCGCGTGTGTGCGCGTGCGTGTGTGCGCGTTTGTGCGCGTGCGTGTGCGCGCGTGCGTGCGCGCGCGGAATGATTTCAGTGCGCATTGTAAATTATTTTTTTCTTCATTTTAATTTGCTTTTTTTAAGTTTTCTTTCATTAACGCTAAGACTGCAGGTACCTCACAAAGGAAACATCCCCTTCCTCCCTTTTTCTTTCTTTTTCTTAATCTGACTCCCTTTGATTAACTGTTCTGTATATAGTTGAGTAGCATTCATGAATAGAGTCCTGAATAGGATCATGGTTCTAGGTAACCCGTGTGTGTGTGAGATGTCTGCGTGTGCTCGTCGTGTGTCCCAGTAGCAGTACCGGTAGCTGCTCTGTTCTTTTGCGTCACCATGTTCCAATCTGTATTTCAGTGTTGAAGCTGTCCCGGTCCCCTTCCCACTTCCTCCATCACAAGTCCAGGTTTCCTGCACGAACTGTTGTGTGTTGCACTTGGAGGATGCGAGTCACATGAAAAGTTTGCCTCCCTCATTCTGTCCTTTCCTCTCGTGCCATTTTGTTTCTTCATCTCATGGTTCTCTTTTCTTCTTTTTTTTCCTTCCCTCTCCTCCCAGTTCTGTGTGTAGTTTTGCTGTTCCCCACCCTGATCTTCACTCAGTACCAGCCCCTGTACCACCAGCAGAAGGAGCTACTTAGCTTTGAGGAAAAGTACTTTCTCATGTGCCTGGTTTGCTTTTCTTTTTTTCTTTCTTTTTTTTAAATAATTTTAGCACTGGGACAACTGATAGTCTGGAGCAGGCCGGACCTGTGCTCAAATATGATGGTGGGGGGTTTTTTTTTTTTTTCCCCCTCCTTTTAATAAAAAAAAAAAAAAAAAGAATTGCTGTAAGTGTGCCAGCTCCATCTTGACTCCTGTAGGGGGAGGAGTTCTCACTGACTAGAACATGGCTGGATTATGAGCACCAGATCTGTGACCTGCTTAATCTGCCTGACACTGAATATCTCTAGCATGCTGCAATTCATGATCTACAAATCGCTCTCGTCATCTAAACCGCCGACGTGTCGAGTGTATTCTCTCCTACACGCTCTGTTGAACCTACATACCTGAGCTTGTGTACTTCCTTGGGATTTTTGGACAGTTTTCTTTTTCTAGTCTGTAATTAGATCAGAAATACTGCTGTATTTGGGTTTTTTTGTTTGAGTGATTTTTGCAGCATCTATCATGGAGTTTAAATACGCTATATGGACTAGTGCGGTATCATAAAGAACCAAATGGACTTCATCTGTAAAATGACTGCTTTAGCAAGCGCACCATCGTTTGTACAGAGCTGCCATGCTTTCATGACTTGTACTTTAGCAAGTAAATGTTATTTACGTTCACACCTCATTGTGTTTACTTCTTTACATCTGTCATGTTGACCAGCTTTCAATACGTTTAACGCTAATTTGTTTATTGTATTTATTTGAACTTGTTAATATTCAAAGTCCTTTTTTTTTTTTCTTTTGCAGAATGTTTTGATGAATTCTTAAAAGCGCTAAATATAAAGATTATTAGCATGAAATGATGGATTGGAAAATTGATCCTGTAACAAATAACAAAGATTGGATTTGGAAAACCAATTTATTTTTGGAACTGGATGTGTTAATTTTTTTTTATATTTAAAATGTACATAATTTTTGTGAGTTTAACTATGACGCATTCTGGTGGGGGGAACATTTTAAAGCTTGGTCAGTTTTTAAAGGACATGGTATGTCCATGACAGCAGATACTCAAGGGTTCAGAATTGGAAAGGAAAAGGTGGTCAGGCCATCTCAATTTTTTTTTTTATATTAAAAGTCTCCGTGAAAGTGCCTTGAGACACATGACGTTGTTTTGATGTAATTTCAGCTGAAACAGGACGTCACGGTGGGATATAACGAGTGGCTCCTCCCCTTTTTCAAAAAATTGGTAATGACTCAATAACAGTGACTTCAGTTAGGGTTTGTTTTTTAATAATGTTGGGGGGTGGGACACCAGATTCTAGAGTGTTTGATTGGATCTGACGAAGTTGAAGTGCAGGGTGATGTCACCAAAGGGGGGGGGGGGAATTTGAACCTGTGTCTTCTAACTGTGACAGCTACTAGCTTAAGCTTGTAGCGGTTAGTACAAAAAGCCACTAAACATCGTTTAGATTTCATGGTTACTTTAACCGATTTTCTCCCAATTGTGCCATTACCTTCTACGCAGAAGCGCATATGCATGTGAGGTCTCGGATGCCCACGATTGTCTAGTGTCACTCTATCACGACTCCAACTCTGTGAGCGAGATACTAAATGGTAAATGGCACACTTGTGTAGCGCTTTTATCCAAAGCGCTTTACACTGTGTTTCATTCACCTATTCACACCCCCCAATGGTAGCAGAGCTGCCATGCAAGGTGCTAACTTGCCATCAGGAGCAACTTGGGGTTCAGTGTCTTGCCCCAGGCCACTTCGGCATGTGGATTCACCTGGCACGGGAATCGAACCACCAACCCTACGATTAGTGGACAACCTGCTCTACCACCTGATCCACAGCCACTGAAATACTGATCAATAGTACTAATTATGAAAATAATTGAGTCCAAGTAAGAAATAAATCAAACACAACAGGGCTGTTCCATCATCAGAAACGAATCAGTGATTGGATGGTGTGATTCATACAGCTCGTCACATAACCAAGAACTGAAGCCGTTTTCCCCAGTGTAAAAATAACAGGAACAGTCTTTTCCTAAATATTTATTATAAAATATTTCCTTCAGAAGAAAATGCTGTCAGAGCGATGAACTAAATAAATAAACTCCTCTTGTCTGTTTGTTTGGTTTTATTTGTGACCCACCACAAAAGCCCCTGTGAATTAGCTGTTGCTATGGCAACATATATAAGGACCAGTGTGTTTTTAATATAAACCTGTAATTTGCTTTACAGTCAGCACTAAGTCATGGCTGTGTGATTTCTAGAGAATGAATGCGAGTCAGAGCGTGATGAAGCATGACGAAGAATTGGACAGTACTGTAGTCAAGTGTGATCATGTAAGGAGACCCTTGGGCGTGTTTAGCTTAAACTACAAATCCATTCCTGATGTTTAATCCGTGAGATGGTCTTGAGCTTGTGGGAAATGATCTTTATTTTTTGAAAGAGTTTTATGTTCTTTTTTATTTGTTCTCATGACTTCATAAACGCAGCATCAGGAAGTTGTGTTATGTAATATGGTTTTTAGTTCATTCTAAAATTCCCTGAAGATCACTAAATTAGGGAAGGGAGCATGCTTTTGTTTGCTGCGCAACACGTGGGTCTTGGCTGATGTGGTTGGCCCGAGAGCTTCCGGACCAGCGGGGAAAGAGATTCGTCTGGTGAGAAAAGGCCATCACGTGGAGATCTAGCTGTGTGGAAAAAGTCAGAGCACATGTGCTGTCAGTACCAAAGGCTGAGATTTTTACAGTGATGGTGTATCTATACGGTGAGCAAAAACTTGATGGGAGCAGGGCAACTTGAACGAGGCAGAAGCAATTGAAATGACCTTTTCCACTAGGTGCTTCCTTCTAAATGGCAAAAGTGGAGCTCCTCAGAAAGGTGAAGGGCAAAAAGGATTTCAAACTTTTGAACATTTTATAGTGGGATTGCAGGTGTCTGTAAATGCTCTTGACTTTGTCTACGTCTACTGTCTTTTTATACGTTTTTAATTGTGGACAAAAACCACTACAGGAGAAAGGCACTTCTTGGCTCTAATTAAGTTAATGTGCCGCACTGATTGCGTCAACCCTCTGCCAGGCCAATTGACGACGCGGGTCTTGTGGAGATGTCTCTCACACACGAGCAGACGGGAGAAATAAACACGTGGCTCCAAACCTGAGGTTCTAACTGCTCACTTCGCAAAACGCCAAAGTGAAAATCTGTAAAATATAGTCCAATTGATCACTTTTTCCCTGTTATAAGGTTCTAATAAACCAAATATAAGAGTATTAAACATATTTCTAAACATTTTCTTGTAGCGTATAACTGCTAATTTCAAGCATTTTGTTTCTAGAAGGATACAGAATGATCTGGCAGTAGAATTAAAAAAAAAAGTGATGAGGAAAAATGTCTAGAAATGGATGCAATCATGTTAGTATATTCGGTTTATGGTAATAGTCACGCATATCTCGCGTCTCCTGTGTTCCAGCTGTTGCTGCAGTGAGTGGTGGTTTTTGAACTGTGATAGTAGCAGCAGTGACCGGAGTGTGTTAGTGTGTTTTCTTAAGCTCAGTGAAATGAGAATCAATCAACCAACCAATCCTTCTCTTGCTAGCTGCACAAAGGATAAAAATACTAAAAACGGATCTTAAAAGGCATGTCTGTGCCTGTTATTATGTGTCATGCCCTTAGCTCACGTCCCCGTTGCTATAAATATGCCTGAGATTGTTCTTAGAGCCTGGAGCAGTGCGTCTGTATCCCCTATTCTCCCACAAGGGAACCAAGGCAACACACTGGACATATTTGTCACACACATTTTAAGGTTTCTGCCTTTCATGTACCCCCACCCTGCCTTCCTCCTCCCCACACAGTCCCTGCACACCGCCCGTGTTGTCTCTGCTGCAGAAACCTGTGATTTTCCGAAATACCCACTGGCAGAAAGCTGTTTAAAGTTGCTCACAGCAACGTTCACGCTCTCTTCTCTAGGCACGTCGGAACGCGTTGTTATTCATGTCTAAAATAATGTCTGCGTTTTTATGAATCATCGCCTGGGCTTTGGTTCTTCCACATTCCAAGGGCTCGACGATCAACGTTGAGATGCCTCGATGCAGGCACGGTGTCCGTGATGTGATCTAATAATGGCCTATAAGCCAACGAGAATGGATGTGTAATGGTATTGAGTGAACTGCAGCAGCGCTCGGGTGGGTGCACGTGCGGTCACACCGACACTCGACCCTGTCTCCAGCTCCATCGAGTACCATCTGAAATCCAGGCTTTCACAAGTTCTCCAATCCAGTTAAAGCACAATTAGGCCACTTAGCCTGTTCCTGCTGAAAACCGCAGATGGCCTGATGTTTTCTGTCTTCCAGAAACCACTCTACTTCTTCACACACGCAGACGCTGTCTAAGATTAGTTTGGGAGAAGGGGGGACAGTTGATTGAGCAGTTAATGGACTGGTAACTGAGATGAACTAAATGTTTCTGCTCGACTGCAGCCTTGTGACTTAAGTATCAGGACACATGGCCCTCCATTACAGGCTATATTTAGTTTCTTCTTTTGTTTTTTTGTAACAGCCCGACTAAACCGTGGAAAATATCCTGCTATGAACCAATTTGTTTGCCCTACTCAGAAGCATGACTGCATAAAAACTGTCAGTATTCTCAGTTTATTTAAAGACATGGGCCCAGAATCTTACATCTGTTGTATTTACTTGCCTATTCTTCAATGTAAGTAGAAAGGTAAAGGATTAATATTTAATTCCCCACACCTTCCCCGGGGACAGAAGGAGGTTCTAGTTCCCTCCATTTCCTGATGTTGAGTCTGGAGTTTTGGAATGGGAGGAGCTGACACAAACAACCTTCTTGGCACTACACGAGCAGATCACTTTTCGTGCTCGTGCATTCTGGAGTGAAGTAAAGTGCACTCAATAATGTCTGACGAAAGCAGAAGCGAAAACAAACCCTGATAAAGTGTCTGGTGTGAACTTCTGGCAAAGCAAACTCATCAGCCTTGATACTTTAACTGTGCTATTTATCTGATTTGGGAGGGGGGGAGGGGGTCTTTTCTGCAAAATGGAGCTTAAGAGTCTGAGAATCTCTTGACTAAGTAACGAAAACTTTACAGCGCAGCACTGAACTCTTTAAACAAAATACATTGGCTTAAAAACAATCCAAACTTGGTTATTTTGAACCCAATGGCTGGGTAAATAGAGGACAGGACACGTTTTGCGTTAAACTAACCCCTGAAGTTGGGTTGTTTCATTTGAACCCAGAAAATGGTTGTTTTTCAACAGAAAGTATATTTATTTACATTTGTATTAAGTATATATATATGTTCATTCATTCATTTACTTATTTATTTACAAAAATGCTGGGTTCATTTTATTTCATAAATGGGTAAATGTTTTCAGGGTTATTTTTTTTTACCCTTTTGAAAATGTCAAATCTACAAATAGGGCGCACGGTGGCTTAGTGGTTAGCACATTCGCCTCACACCTCCGGGGTTCCAGTCCCGCCGGGGCCATGTGTGCGCGGAGTCGGCGTGTCTAAAGTGTCCGTAGTGTATGAATGGGTGTGTGAGTGTGTATGTGATTGTGCCCTGCGATGGACTGGCAT
>JAOUWY010000035.1:26043404-26054007 GCA_025728095.1 Prietella phreatophila
CTCTCTCTCTCTCTCTCTCTCTCTCTCTCTCTCTCTCTCTCTCTCTCTCTCTCTCTCTCTCTCTCTCTCTCTGCTCCTGCAGGATGGCCACTGAGCCATGGCTTCTATGGGATCAAATGTCAATAGTGTGGAAAAAGGCATACACGTATATAAAGGAATTTTACGTGTTAATGAATGGACTAGCCATAATCTGTATGCAAAAAATTTAAACCAGGATGTGATGCTCCATAGAAAACATAGAGCGAGCTGTAGTGTTGCGCATCCATGGATCACGTTTCTAAAAGCCATCACTGCTTCGCTAATCTTGTTTACACAATCCGCTTTAAGGGAATGTCGCCGAGTGAATGCCTTGATTTTTTTTATATACGATATTAACATGCAAAGCTGCCTACAAATCAGATTAATCCAAGTGTGATGCCGATTTAAAACGACAACCCTCAGAATATTCTCCATCTAGCTTAGAAGTCTTGCAAATGCTTGATTTGAGGACTGAGGATACTACAATTATATTTTTGCATTGTTAAAATGGCTAAAAATTAAAATATATATGTATATATACATACAGTAACCATTCTTGTACAAAGATGATGGTGATCTAGCTCCTTCAATGTGCAGGTCTTCTTCGGGCTTGCTGGAGGATTCGCTCTGGTCTATTTTTGTTTTTCTTTCTTTTTTTTTTAAAAAAAAACGTGTGGCTCGATTAAACACGTCGCTTTTTTCCGAAATGAAAAGAAAAAAAAAAAGAAAAAAAAAGAGCCTTGTCTTCAGGGATTCTCAGCCCGTCTGATTGTAGGTGTTCCTCAAGCACAGTGAAAATGAGGAGAAAGGGATTTTCTTCAGGATGATGATGATGATGAGGACGAGAGAGATTTCTCCCTGTGTGGCGTGGGCGATGGTTCATAAATTAAAAAAAAAAAAAAAAAAAAAAAAAAAAGGGGAGAGAGAGAGCGAAGCAGTGATTCCCAGTAGGGTGTGTCCAGAGGAGGGTGTTCTGGTTCGGTTGTGGTGTGTGCGCGCGCGCTAGTGTGTGTGTGTGTGTGTGTGTATTTCCCAGCTCTTCACAGTCTCCTTCTGTGCCTCTGCTGCAATGTTCTTCTTTTATGTGTCCTTCTGCCAGTCAGAGGCGACCGCTGATTGGCTAATTGGGTAGGGAGGGCGCTACACGGCAGCCATTGCAATGCGTCGCTCTCCTATTATCCCCTTCAGGAGAGATCACCAGGAGCCCCCCCTCCACCTCCCACCCCTTCATCTCTTCACTCCTCCTCTCTGCCCTCCCTTTTCTTCCTTCCCCCCTCCCTCCTACTCCACACACATGCAGAGATGGGTGAATAGAGCTCCACCTGCACCATCAGAACAGATGGGTGCAGAAAAGGCAGAAGCCATGTCCTTTTCCTCGCTTTCCTCTTCCTCCATGTGTTCACTCACCACCCACACTATAAAACTCCTCACACCTTCAGATCCGTAAACCTCACCCCGAGTTGTGTCCTTTGCATTGGGTTTGTCATTTTTGAGAGCACATTTCAAATCGATATATCAGATCTATTCCGATGAATGTTCTGATGACTTGGCTGCATGTTCGTTGACTGCTAATGAGCGAGCTTTGATTAGTGACTGAACAGCACAAAGGTGTTTAATGGTGTGAAATATGGTGTGGTTTTGTGTGGAGTGCTTTGGTAGAGGAATGATTGTGACGTTTAGATGAAAACTGTGACCTCTGTGCTAGACAACGAGTCGAGTAAAAAACACACACAGAACATGCATCAGTGACGAACCGTATGCGTGTACCCAAAAGCTCGTACTCCAGATGACACTGTCTGATGATGCGGTGTGATGAGAACAAAGCAGTTCATTTCATGTGACTCATCACTTAGGTTTGGGTTTCTTGCTCACGAATAGGGTTCAGCCTCACTTTAGAAATCAGCAGGTCATGTAGTGCTGCTTGTTTTGGGGGAGAAGATTATTTTTAATGCAACTTTGAATTACAGTGAATCTGGTGACAGCACAATAAAGCCTTCAGTAAAACAATGACTCCACTGTAGTAGACGCACTGGGGGTAGATCTGTACAGCATAGTAGACGCACTAGGGGTAGATCTGTACAGCATAGTAGACGCACTGGGGGTACTTATATATATATATATATATATAAAAATCACTTGTGTTAAATGTAATAACTTATGAATAGAATAAAATAAATCCTATCAAAAGGAAAACAAGACAAGTCTATTTATATGTAAATATTTCCATTTCCATAAATAAGCTTCTTTTCCAAATCCAGTTCTTATCTTCACCATTTGTTACAGGATCCGATAAGTTTCTATTCAGTACCTGATCCACCATCTTGGCTGCCCGATGACGACACCGGGTATCGCGTCAGTGTCGTCTGGATGAAGAGCCATTATATGAGATAATGTACGTTGATTTTTTTGACACTCCAGCTAGCGAAACTCTAAAGTACTCAAACTTGCAGCATTAGTTCTTAAATCTCACTCAATAATGAACTAACTGATGCTAATAAACCCTGCAGTAAGAACATTTAAAGCCTATTAAGACCACATTATAATTATGAATGCTTTTCAATGTTTTTGTTTTCTGGAATGTCTTGCCTAAGACTCACTTTTAAAATCTGATTTCGCTCTTAAACCTTTTTACCAAAAACGTGAAAGTGACTGATTACGAAAGGCTGGAGGGAAACATTACACGTCCCGTCTCACTCATTGCAGGTACACTTCATTCATACACGTGACGGTATTTTTAATGATCTCACTGGTTATGCCAGATAGAGGTTTTAATATTAGAATTGATTTTAAATTTTATTTGTTAAATTAAATGAATGTGTATTTAAAGGGTTTTTTTTTGGTAATGTTGTGTTTATTGTGTTATTCTTATATAATTTGACTCAAAAATTACACACAAGAATTCCAGTGTACTGCTTTGTACCTGTGCAAATGGCAATTAATCTAATCTAATACGCGTTGGCTAAGTGACCTTCCATCCAAAGTCACGCTAAAAGTTCCCATTACATTTGTTCAACAGGCAGGTGGTTTTATCCAGAGGTGAGCAGATATTGACCTTGCTCAAGCAACCACTTTGCCACTTGCAACGTGTCGGTACCGTGATTTCAACTCAGAACCTTCCACTCAGTAGTCCTAACTGCTGAGTCAACACTACCGTATAGTTTCTTAACCGCAGTCATATTGAACGCTAATGTTGTCTGATGTTAGCTACCCGCCGCACTGAAGACTTTAAAATCGTAAAAGCAGCTTATTGTAAGTTTATGTGGTTAACTTATTTTAACGCCAGATCGTGGTCAACACCCGTGTACCATTACACTCCTAATATACACAACATATTTAGTCTGGAAATGTAATAGTCCATTGCTGCGTAAAAAAAAAAAAGCACCATTTTCTATTCCGTGATTCACCAGACATTTTGTATAAGCAACCAAGGAACTACAGATCGGCTTGGCCGTACGCATATCAGTAACAGGATTTATTTTTAAAGCTTTCACAATGTCTGGTTTATAGAAGATGAAAATGTTCAGAAACTCCATAATATTAGGAGTGTTAGGAACACATCTAAAAATTTACAACATTTTACTAATTAGCATGATCGTTACTGATTTGAAGCCGTTTCATCCTGGAGTAGTCTTTGGAACCACCACAACCTTGACTGAGATGAAAAATGCTATACTGCATGAATGTAAGATGCAGGAATGATTGAATGATTTTTAAGCTGGATAATTACGTTGTCTGGTACTTTCATCTCTCTGTGTATAATACAGTGCTGTGCAAATGTCAAATTTTGTAAATACAAATTCTTTCCTAGAGGTTTAGCTTTGGATGTCTGCATTATTTCCAAACCTTACTTTTCCACCAAAAGAATTACAGAAAAGTGTTTGTATGTCAATAAAAAGCTACACATGATTTTATGGAGATGCCAGTGATCCTGACCCTTTCTGCACTCTGGACCTACCTGGTCTGTCTTGATGCCCTACATCTGGATGGAGCTCTCATCAACTGGATGCTACAGCCTGGAGATTGCTTAGGATGGTGCAGCTTGAAGTGTCATGGAAATGGTTTTGGACCTCAAATCCACATGGACGTTCTCACTGTGGTTGCTGGGACTACGGTTGCTGCGATGGACTTGGGACTACAATTACTACGTACAGTTTTACACTCAGGTCTCCTTTAGTGAACAGTGGACTAGTTCAACAAACAGACTTCATATAAAAACCATAACGAACGTTCTTTTACTTTCACACTATCCGTCGTTACCCAGATGAGAACAGGTTCCCTTCTGAGTCTGGTTCCTCTCAAGGTTTTTTCCTCACATCACCTTAGGGAGTTTTTCCTCACCACCGGCTTGCTCAATAGAGATAAATTCAAACACATAAAATCTGTATCTTGTGTTTATATGTTTCTGTAAAGCTGCTTTGGGACAATGTCTATTGTTAAATGTGCTATACAAATAAAACTGAATTGAATTGAATAAAGAAAATGACATTCCATAACTTTACACGTTACATTAAAAATAACATCATGAAGGCTGCTGCGTTTTGCTGCACAAAACAGAACCAAGTGTCAGAGTCCAAGCCTCCGGGAGAACTGTAGCAGGTTATCCATCCTCCATCCATTCATTTCCCATCCATCCTCCATCCATCCATCCATTTATCATCCGTCCTCCATCCATCCTCCATCTTTCATCCATCCTCCATCCATTCATCCATCCTCCATTCATCTTTCGTTTCTCCATCCAAAACATACAGCCCATTTCCTTATCAAACGGCAAAAAACAGAACCAAGAATACAGAAGCGTTTTAAAAGCATTTTCTTGCCAGCTATTGACTTTTTTATTTATTTGTTTTTAGTTTATTACTATTACTATACTGCTCTTTATAGAACATTTATTTAAATGTAGAAATCTTGAAACACTTGTTTTGCTTTATATGTTTTATATTTTTACATGTGCCGAAGACTTTTGCACACCATTGTATATGGCGTTTAAGTGGAAAAGAATTAAATATTTATTATTATAATACTTTAATAATTGTCTCCTCCTCCATTACAAAAAAGGAGCTGTAAAGTGATTGTCCTGTTTGTTTTTTTTGTTTTTTTGGGGTGGGGGGGGGATGAACTCTACAGCTGAGTGTTTCCCTATCAGAGAGATTTCCAGGTAGATCCCATTGAAGAACCTTTTATGTTTACGGAGGCATTTTTTAAATAAATAAATAAATATTGATTGTAATATGGTAAAAAGTAATGTATAAGTGTAGATGCTTTAGGAAAGAGTAGAGGAGAGAGAATGAGAGAGTTACAATAATGCATCACCCCATACTCGAAAGGAAGAAGGGGCTATAATTAAAATGCTATATATGGCATTTAGCATGCTAAACGATAATGTATAGGACCTATGTATGCTATATTCGAATGCATCAGTTTACATCAAATGGGGCAGGACAGCTACAAAATATCTGGAGTGTTCTTTCTTATCTATTCACTGAGTGAGACTGACTCCTCTAAGAAAATCATCCATGGTTCCTTCATCAAACCGTAACATTTGGTTATAATCTGATTATGTCTGTGATTGTGTTTTTATTCCCGTTATGAAGTTTCCCTGATCCCCTGATTATCCCTGATTAGATGCGATCTAAGATGTGTGCAGGCAAACCCCACACACTAACATTTCAACACGCAATCATGACTTTTAAACAAACTCAGAAAGGACGGCTACCTATGAAACTAAATTCAACACTATATATGTTGTAAATACAATTTACCCACAGACGCTTCCAAGCAATGCTGTGCTGCCTGCATTGTGACCAGGTACCATTATTTTTCCAGAATAACACAGACTGACTTAGATGATCATTTTACTTTGATAAACTGAATATTCTGTTTGTGTAACTGGTGTCTCGCATTTATAACAGTGTCACAACGAACCCAGCGGGAGGATATGCATATGGTCAAAAACTGGAACTGCCGTTAGCCTAGCTTTCTTCGTGGGTGTGCAAATATCAAAAGTTCATTGATGTTCTTAAGCCATGGAATGATGCCTTGTATACTAAGCTAAGGTTTACCTACTATTTAGTTATCTAGTTACTGACTGTGTGAAAAAAGCTTATATGTTCTGCTGCACTTTTCTACACTTGGCTGCTGTCTCCATTTCTTATAGACTGAGCTGCTGAAATATATCAACGATCTTGTGTTGAGTATGGGTGAAACCAAGTGTACAACTGGAGGGGGGACGCACCGATTTTCCTTAACAAACGGAAATATATGAAAAAGGAATAGACATAAGTAAATAGAATAGGTGAAGAAAAGACAGATCCGTTGGCAGGGTTCATTAAAGGGGGACATACAGGAAATATTTTGTACTGTATATTGGGGGGACACGACCTCTCCAAAGAATGCGTGGTTACGCCCATGAACGAAAGGCACGTGCACATTTCTAATACAAAAGTGCATTTGTGCTAGGTCATTTGTAATCACATAGTAGGTATAAATACAGAACGACAGAGATACAATTACTAGCGATATAAAATTGTGACTGATATGACACATCAGTTCTTCCCTGGTTCACATTTGGAAGCGCGTGATGCTGATTACAGTAAGTGTCATCTTGCTGCCCCTCCCTCATCCTTCCTCCCTCCCTACTCCTCTGCTCTCCGAGAGGTCGGAGCTCACTGAGATGAGCTGCTTCGTCTCATCTATAATGCAGTTCCAGCCCCGGGACATGATGTGTGACAAATGACCTATTTCTGCCCAGTCCCTCTATCAGGCCTTGACCTCAGGATGTGTATGAGGTAGCATTGTGTGTGCTTGAGTGCCTATGGATCATGGCTAAAGCTGCTGCTGATGTGTTCTCATAAGTCTATGTTTAAAATCCATTTGCATAGATACATTTTTTTCTGTGGTTCCTGAATATTAATAATGTGTGTGGGCAGACTAGCAGGTTAGTGTAAAGGTTCACCTTTCTCAGTTCTTCAGACTCCATGCTTTAAATAGTCAAATCAGTCATATCAGTGATTATACAGATTGGAGACACTCACTGCTCAGGTAACAGTGGCAGAGCTCGTGAGTGGGTGGTTTTGTTTGCATGCATGAGCGCTTTAATCGAACCCGTTTTCATACACTGCATTATATACGGACAGTATAGAGGGAGCGGTGCTCGCATAAACAGAACGACTGGTGCTTGTTTATGGGCCCTATTTGCTTGTCATTTTTATGCATGATTAAAGTGTAAAATAAATAAATAAAAATCCATTGTACCTTACAGTTGAAACAGGTGAAGGATTAAGAGTCTTGCTCAAAGACCCAAGCATGGCAGCTTGGCTTTGAACTCTCCACCTCCTGTTCCAGCCAGCCATCCATTTTCTGTACTGCTAAACCTTCACGGAGTTAAGGAGAGCCTGGAGACCCATCCCAGGGAGCTTGGGGCACAAGGCCATGGATAAGGTGCCAACCCATCACAGGGCACAATCATGCACATGCTCACACACTCCAGACAATCTGGACACGCCAATCAAAGTGCAGGAAACCAGAGTACCTGAAGGAAGCCCTCAAGAATTGAGAACGAGAAACAAGAAGCAAGATCAACAAACATGAAACAAAATAAGGAACAGGATACAAACACTTAGTATGGTGATCACACTCAATACTTCACAAAGTCACTGTGTTCAAACAGTCTCTTTATACTGTGGTTGTGAGTGTTGTAAATTTGAAGCAGGTGTGCATGATTAGAATGAATGTGAGTGCTCTGGGAATTGTAGTCCATGGCGGCCATGTTAGTAGACCATGTTGACAGATTGTGTATTGTGTACTTGACCAAGAAGCGACTATTTTAAGTTCTCTAAACCCTGTTCTAGTAAAATGTGCTAGTAATATACACATAAAAATGCACTTAGCTTTAGTAAAGCCGTGTAAATTTTCTCTAATGGGAGTTTATTCAGCGGTACAGGGGGTTGAATCAGAGAGCTCCAGCGGATTAAAGTGAGGGATTTGACCATCTCAGTTTTTCCTGACTACACCGTGAAGACAGCCCGGGCCACGTTTAACGAGGTACCGCGTCAACTTCGTGGTATTGAGGGAGCTTGCTATGGAATACTTCACCCAGCTTGGCATATATCGTGACGGAGCTCATAAAAGGGCGGATGCAATCGCATAAGAACGGGTAAGGTTTATTTACAAAAGAGGCAGACAAATCCAAAACGTAATCCAAAAGCGTAATCCAGGTACAGGTGTAGGTCAGGCGAACAGCAAACAGGCATAAAAAGGGGCAAGACAGAGATCATCAACGTGGTACGGAAACAGGGTCGAGAAAATAAACATGAACATGAAAGGGGACTAGGACGTGAACTTGGACCTGGGAGCGGATAACCCAGCGTGAAACAACTACTTACAACTAACATGAAAGAACATCCAACACTACACACATACAATATCAATTAACCGCCCCGTGCTACTCACGTTCTATTTAAACCGGCATGAATTAACTAAACGCTAGACAGCTGATTACAATCCCCACACACGTGGGGATACAACCTATGACAGACAAGGGGCGGGGACATGACGAACATACACAAGACACATGTGCATAGCTGTCATTGATGTCAACATGAAGCACGTGCTCGCGCATAGGCGCAGAAGCACGCGCTGTCCTAAGGTCACAACATACAAGCGCTCATTCAAGGGGGAACCGTGACACATGTGGAGAAGCTTCCCTCCTGCACACACAAGCTTTGGCTTTTCAAGTTGACTTCTTAGACTTTAATGATGGGAATAAAAGAATTGTTCCTACAACACTTTTTGCACTGATGCATAGTAAATGTTTCGTGCTGTGGATTGCTGAGCACCATCCAACACCGTTTTAAAAATGGCTGCCATGGCTACTTTTGTATCTGTCAGCAGCATGTGTGAGCGGATCCAAACCAGATCCATTTGCAGACATTTCTGAGACCGGAGCCAGAATTTTGAACATTTGAATCAGGGTCCAAATATGTCAACTAAGCATACCATGTCAGCATCTGCTCTGCCATGCAGTCAGCACAGAATATATCAGAGTACCACTCTGTGGATGGTCAATGCTGAGGTATTGAGCGCATAGCTTGTGCCTGTCTGTAGCTTTTAAGAGACAGACAAGTGCCAGCTACACAAGTGCTAGCATTGCACCATAGACTAACTTGCCAAGTGAAGAGAATGAAGGGTCTGTTGTGGATCGAAAATGGGTATTAGCAGAAATCCAGCTGACTTAGCACTGACTTAACACTCTCAGCCTATCATCACATAGCCACAGGCCTGCTAGCAAGATGAATGAGAGCTAAAGTGTTACTTTAATGTGCAGAGAAGGAATAACTACAGAGTGAATGTTCATAGAGATAACCTAGCAAAGTTAGTAATAGCTAATAAGAGTTGCAATGCTAACAAAAAAAGGCTTACTTGAAACCACCAGAAGGCATGTCTCATTAGCATGATGTCTCAAAAATAACTGGTTAGATATTTGTTTGTAAATCCTACAAACAGGGTCAAGGTCATAGTAAGGTCAAATATCTGAAATAGCTTTTATTCAATAGCTTCCTTACTGTTACTGTTAATACAAATTAGTAACAAGAAGGACTAGACTTGATGGTGGAGGAAGCATCCTTGTCAAGGCCAGTGGCTTTTAAGAGACTTTTAAAAGCTACCTGTTTTGTAATACATTCGACTACTTGCCAGGGATTTCTCCTGCTTTCCATTAGGAAAGTAACATTTAGATTTTGGTCATATATTCTCCTCTGTGACAAGCAGGTTTCAGCTGGTCAGTAGACACCGAGTCCTGCCCAATATGTTTTTTCCCCTTTTTAACTCAAGCCCAAATCCTTACCAGCCAATGAGTCTGTCATCCTTTGCATCAGTACTACATGGTTAGCTGTTAGCATAAACATTAAGCATTAACTTTTGTAATTTATCTCTAGACAGATTACAAGGCAATTTCAGAAAAAAAAAACCTGATGGGCACCGAAGGAAAACTTAACTTATTTTTGCATTGATGAAAATTAAATTTCCATGATCCATGAAACAGTTCAACTTGACTTCTTATTGTTTACCGGGAGTCAGAATTTGGAAAGTTTTCTGACAGCCTCATTTTCTCAGCCTGAACCTGGAATTGAGGCACATGGCAACATAAACTTGCCACATGTCCCAGCAAACAAGGTTTTGTAATCCAAATCTGACTTTACATTTCAATTTCAAATTATTTGAACTAATACATTGTAACATCAGTTTCAGTTCTATTAAAGATTAGGAAGAGAAGAGATGTGCATTTTACGTGAACCCAGCTATACACTCATGCTCGCTGATGTCTGATAAAATCTGCACCTGCCAAGTCTAACCAAGCACAGAACCTCATAACCTACCTTTTTTCTTATTTTTTATAGGTGGGCTTTATTGATTATATTGTGCACCCTCTGTGGGAGACATGGGGCGACCTTGTGCACCCTGACGCTCAGGAAATCCTGGACACCCTTGAGGATAACCGGGACTGGTACCAGAGCACTATCCCCCAGAGCCCCTCACCCCCTCCCATCACAGACAATGAGCTTGACTCCTGCACAAACAAGTTTCAATT
>JAOUWY010000035.1:26213328-26223539 GCA_025728095.1 Prietella phreatophila
AAAGTATTTGCCCCAGTCTGGTTTCTTCTGTTTTTGTATATGTCTCATACTAAATTGTTCATACTAAATTGCAGCTCACTCTGTGACCTCTGCTGTTTTTCAGATGGGTTTTATTCATAGAAATGCGTTTTTCACCTATGTGAAGTGACGTCACTGGCAGCATTCTCCACAGTGACGTCATAGACCACACTAATCCATAATGAAATTAATTCGATTTGATCGATTAGTTGTTGCAGAACTAGTAAATTGGCAGCCAACACTTATGAGCTTTAACTGAACTGTTTGCTCTGCAGTCACTTTCAGTCTGTCATCAACAACAGCAGAGTGACTTCTAAATACTTGGCTTGCTGCCTGTACAAGCCGCTGGTTCCTCTCCCAGAGGACCTCGTCACAGGGGAAGATTAACAAGAGTGAAGAACAGAGAGGGCAAAGCCGTTTCATGCATCTTTCAAAAGACCCTGCCAGAAAAGATGCGCTGGTATATACAGTGCGCTCACATTTATTATCATCTCACCTGTTACCTTTCTAGGTGCTTACACCCTTGTGAAGACTAATAATACTTTACAGGTTAACCAGAATCTTTAGTGGTTTATTTATTACAGATCCACAGAGGAATTACTCTTTACAACAATACATTATATACAGTATATATGAGATTGCATGTGTATGCAAAAGCAAAGTGTAGTGCAGATCTGGTTCTATTAAACAGGAGTGTTTCTGGCATGGATTAGCGATCAAGAGGCTTTCCTGTTACACTTGTATGTTCTGAGATTGTTGGTTAACACGTAATGGTGGCAGAAATAGGCAGAGGACACATGGCTGCCTGCTAATGGGTAAAGTGATATGTTTAAGTAACTCAAGGATAGCATAAACTATCTGGCTGGGCTGAGGTAACTGTCCAGTAGTAATTCTTGCCAGCTGTTCATGGAGCACTCCTCTACAGCTTGATAATAGTGCTACAGGTCATTGGCGGAACCTCCACAATATTGTAGGCCATTCTGATTTTCAATTCAGTTCAATTCAATAGCAGGTTTAACAACGGGCATTGTCAGAAAGCAGCTTTAGATAAAAATATAAATTCAGGTTATAAATTTGAAATGTATAAATTTATCCCCAATGAGCAAGCCAGAGGTGACAGTGGCGAGGTAAAACTCCCTGAGACAATATAAGGAAGAAACTTTGAAAGGTACCAGACTCAACAGGGAACCCGTCCTCATCTGGGTGACACCAGGTAGTGCGATTATTAATCATTTCTCTTCTATAACCAGGAAATTCATTTTAGTTTTAACATGAAGTCTATTTTGAACTGTTATTTTACAAACAGTTTTTCTTAGCTACACATTTAAGAATTGCAAGCTTGTGTTACTTGGTTGAGTTATTCTCTATGTTAGAACAGCTAGTGACAAATATGTGTTATTGTTAATTTACCCAAATATCTGACACTGCATCCTTCAGGTTCATTTCAGTTCATTTAACCTTCTATACATGCTGACAATTGTCAACATTAGAATGTAGCTCCTTGTGCCAGTTGGCACGAGGATAGCAGCTGGCCAGACCAGAGTCAGACACACAAGCTCTGCTGGCATGACTGGTAGTAGAAGATAGGGATAGTTTGCTGACTAGCTCATATGACTATTGCTCAGGATGAAGTCAGTGTTATGATGCCTTGGCTTGCTTTCATGTGCACGTCAGCTGAATGGAAGGGGATCGGACACAGGCCACCATCATTTATCTGGAACATCGAGACAACAGAATTAACCTTGTAAGTTAAAACTCTGATCTTCATGCTGCATCCCAAAATGCTTCAGTAACACTGTGTTCACTGTACAGTACATAGTGCACTTTCATTTAAAGAGCATAATTTTGTCAAGGCAGACATGTCTATCTCTTCTAAATGGAAGAAATGAATTTGGTAGATGACCCATCAAAAATGTCTGTCAAACCTGGAAGGAAAATTGCGCTATGCCCAATAATTGTGCAAAGGCTCTGATAGATTTTTTTACTCTTTTCTCATCTTCAAAATGGCTTGCCTTTCTCCCATAGACAGCTCTTCATGTTATTTTATCCTTTTTAACAGCAAATACAGTCTTCACAGGTGACACCTAGGGCTCAAACCAAGAGTAGATATTCAGAGATATTAATTCTTTAAACAATCAGTTTCCACCTGGGCAACAAGAAACACCTATCGGTCATGTTTTCCAATATTTTTTTTATCACCTGAAAAAAAAAAAAAAAAAAAAAAAAAAAAAAAAAAAAGAGTTCGTTCAAACAAAAGGTGCTGCATTCTAAATTGTTTAACGCATCTACTGTAGATGTGAAAATGAAGACATGAAAGCTGATATTCCAATCTATCGTCTCATATTCATCTTTTGATTTTAAACCGAAATATCTACAATGTATAGCGAAAAAACAATAGAATTGGCCTTGCTGTTCCAGTACTTTCAGAGGGGACTGTATGTATGTGGGGACTGATGCGTAGTGGGAGCTAAAAGTTAGAAAAATTCTAGTCGTCATTGTATGTGTCTGCCATCTAGCTCACTTTACACAGCTTTCAAAAGGCATGATGTGTAATGATTTACACACTAAATAATTTACACAGACAGGTGGCTGCCCTCTCTTATTACCATACAGCACCTGCAGAACAGTACACACCATAGGGGAGAGGCAGAAAAGAGAATCCTAATTCCTTATATTTCATACACAACTGCACTGTTTTACTCTATAGAGTCTGCAAATGTCTCCTTCCTGCAGGATTAAAAAAATAAAACAAAACATGGTCTGCACTTATATAGCACTTTTTAACCTTTAGCGGTTCTACAAAGTGCTCTACACAGTTTCTCATTCAACACACACCCCAATGCAAGGTGCTAGCTTGCCATCGGAAGAAACTTGGGGTTCAGTGTCTTGCCCATGGACACTTCAGAATGTGGAGTCTTGTGGGCCGGGAATCAAACCGCCAACACTATGATTAGTGGACAATCCTCTCTACCACCTGAACCACAGCCAATCAGCGTTTCCTCCTGGAGTCACTCTGTTTCCTCTGGGAAAAAAACAGACATATTAGTAAGTGAAAATATCTTATGAATAATGTCAGTGATCTTGTATTTTGTATATCAACATAGTGTTTCCTATTATAAGATTACAATAAACCAAATAGACCTTCTTTTAGCTTTTACTTTCTAAACGTTACATTGTCTTATGCTAGTGGCAGGTAATTGTGCTTTTTAAAATTCTTAAAATGAGCTAAAATGATCTCATTCTATTACCTTTTTCAAGCTTTAAACTAGAACAATTGTTTAGAAATAGTAAGAAATAAACATCTCTATCCTCCATCCGTGGCAGGACCATAGAGATAGCCAATAATCTTATATTTGGTTTATTCTAATTGTATAGTAGGATACACTTGCTAAGACATCATTATTTGCAGTGGGACCTGTTTAAATGATACACGCTGCATTGCCCACTGGATAAGTGTCTTAGAATTTTTTGCTGTGAAATATGAGGTCAGATTCTAGATAGTGTGGGAGTGTTTTCCTCTGACACAGTCTGCTCTGGTTGCCTCAGTGAACCTCTTCTAATTTTAACTTGAGAGCTCTGTCAGCTGACAAGAGGATCCTAGCATAACGTCCCTAACCGTCTGTTTATTTATTGATTGATTTATAAATATTCTCTTCTTCTATATGATTATTTGTACCTGAAAATCATCTTTATAGTCACAGCAAATGGTGGTCCTTGAATACCAGACTGCATCCTTGAAGTTATTTAGCAGCAAAAGGTGGCATCACTGAGATAGAAAAGACTCACTAATTTCCATGCTTACAAGCATGTGTTGCATTGATGCACATTTTACAAAGATGTTATCAGTTTGTATTGCATAGAATTAAGCCATTATCTCCAGTGATCCTATAAGAAAAAACAAGTCAATAATGGCACATTATTTACACTTTTGATCTCAAAAGAAACAGTGAAAAATCCATCCATCTTCTACCTCTTATCCTTTTCAGGGTCGCGGGGAACCTGGAGCCTATCCCAGGGGAC
Organism: Prietella phreatophila; assembly: GCA_025728095.1. Classification (NCBI taxonomy): domain Eukaryota; kingdom Metazoa; phylum Chordata; class Actinopteri; order Siluriformes; family Ictaluridae; genus Prietella; species Prietella phreatophila. The sequence continues at coordinate 26,217,367 of JAOUWY010000035.1, forward strand.
ATGGGGCACAAGGCGGGGTACACCCTGGACAGGGTGCCAGTCCATCGCAGGCACAATCACATACACACTCACACACCCATTCATACACTACGGACACTTTAGATATGCCAATCAGCCTACCATGCATGTCTTTGGACTGGGGGAGGAAACCGGAGTACCCGGTACATGAGAATATCTAACAAGTAAAGGGAGAATATGTATAGGATCAAAAAGGACTACAAAAAAAAACCCACAATAATAACAACAACAATAATAATAACCCATCAAACCCAGCTACATATCAAACAGATAGACAGGTTGGAAGACAGACAGACAGACAAAAAAACAAGAGAGCAGCCATACAAAATATGGGTAATGTTCCACTGAGATTTACCTCCACTCCCACGCTTAGTCACACTTAGTCACACTTAGTCCCATACTTTGTCCCACATAAATGATTTACATTTTGATTTATCCCTTCATATAAAGTAGGTAAGGTATGTTCTACAGTGTATATATAGTGTTAGAGCATACAAGAAGCATTGTGGTGTGCAGTTGTCAAAACAAGTGAAAGTGGTGGAAATTATATGTGTCAGATATCCAGTGTGCAATCTCAAATGTGCAAAAGTGTCTTTTTTCACATTTTATTGTGGGTGCACAAACTTTTGGTGAAACGTCATGCTAAAACATCACAATGGCGCTTTCAAATTTCCTCATGTTAGTGTGCACTGAGCATAAGAATACTTATTAAATATGGGTTTCATTCAATCTGTAAATATACTAAACATGGATCCAAGGCAAATATACTTTTGACTGAAAGACTGTAGAAATCACTAAGACAAATTTGTCACCAATTATATTTATAAAGGAAGTTTTTTTGTTTGTTTGTTTTTTTAATGTTGGAGAGCTTTCACCATAGCCCTAAGGAATAACCCAACAGGTTGTTAGTTAGTTACAGTTACATTTGTATAGCGCTTTTCTAAGAAATACACTCTATTTTTATATTCTATTTGTTGTTTCAAGCAACAGGAGGGTACTTCATGGGGTTTATAAAGCACAATCGTGAAGCCAGCTGCTTCAGACACAGTTTCTGTTTCAGACACAGTCATGCATGTTGAATAAGTGGTGACATCATGGGAAATAATGAACATATCACCCAGAGCCAAAACTAGATTAATAATGTCATCATGTAACAGGCAGCCATACACTCATGTCTAAACTGAATGTTGATTTTCTTCACTTAGAAAATGAAGCTTGTGCTGATTTTGTGATCACTGAATATTCATGTCATTAACCTTTGTCATGTGAATTATTTAAAATTCTAAATTTTACAAAATTAGGTTAAAGTTATTCCATGAGCCCTATAATGATTTCTTGTATTAGCATAACTGGTACCTTTTGAGAAATACAACAGTTTTTTTGTTTGTTTGTTTTTTTTACTTAATCCTTGCCCAAGTAATCTGAAGAATTATGCAGCGATGTCTACTGTCTTATTGGCTCTCTTAAAATAGTTTTTATTTTATTTTATCTGAAAAACTACTGCCATCTCTGAAAGGACCAATTTTTAAAGATTTGGAGCTTAAATACCAAATTCTTAAGAATTCATGAACGCACACTACAAATATATTCTTAGCATAATTGACTTCCCAACTACTGCCCTTAGACTTCCATTATAATGAGTTTCAGCTAAACAGGTTTAATGCTTATTCCTAGTGAATAAGAATCTCCTACAAGAAAATGACCTGAAATTCATCACACTATGGTGCACATAGTTAAGTAAATACACTAAATCCAGAGAGATCGAGAAATATGTATTTTTTATTAAAAATATCCTGCCTACACCATAGTTGATATAATTGTTATGAACTAAACCTTTGTGGTTCCTCCCACTCACCACCAGAGGGCCACCAACCAGAACCTGAAGCCATGAAGTCTTACATCGAAAAGGAACTCTCCAAGGGCTTCATCAGACCAGCATCAACCAGGTTCTTCTTTGTGAGCAAGAAAGACAGATGGCTTGTATCGATTATCCTGGACTTAATGACATCAAATTTAAGTATCATTATACCCTGCCTTGGTGCCAGCAGCCCTGGAGTAACTACGGCAGACCAGGTTTTACATGAAACTAGACCCCTGCAGCACCTACAACTTTATTGGAATTTGTGACGGAGATGAGTGGAAGAGAGCTTTTTTCGCCAGTTCTGAGCACTACGAATTCCTTGTCACACCATTCAGACTGGCCAATAGTCCCTCAGTATTCCAAGTCTTCATTAACAATACCTTCCGCGACAAGCAAAACTAGTTCATGATTGTCTACATCAATGATTTCCTCATTTATTCCAACACACTTGAAGAGCATGTTCAACTCATCTGAGCTGTGCTGCAATGTCTCATATCTCACTAACTGTATGCCAAGGCTGAGAAATGTGAGTTTCATCAAACAGGTATATAATTTTTAGTCTATGTGATCAATCCTGAGGGTATGATGATGGAGGACAATAAAGTAAGGGCAGTGCTACTGTGGCCACAACTACCTACTGTAAAAGAGGCGGCAAAGTTTCTTAGGATTTGCCAACTTCTACAGGCACTTTATCAGAAACTTCAGTACTGTCACTGTGCCGTTGACCTCCTCTGGTATCAGAGTTGTACTCTCCCAGTGTCATGACACTCCTCCCAAGCATTTTCCTTGCACCTACTTCTCCAGCAAGCTCTGTGCCACTGAACTCAATTATGGAATCAGGAATTGGAAATCGAGAATTATTAGCCATGAAGGCTGCATTCGAGGAGTGGCACCACTACCTGGAGGGTGTTTAACATCAATTTCTAGTGCTCATGGACCATCGGAACCTAGAATATCTATGCGCCATTAAGCGACTCAACCCTAGACAAGCCAGATGGGCCCTGTTCTTCACTCACTTCTACTTCAGTCACCTACCGCCCTGGTTCAAAGAATATCAAAGCCTTTCACACCAACATGGACAGCCCCAACAATCTCAGACATAGGAATCCATTATATCACCCACAATAATCGTCGCTCCTGTACAATGGGACATCATGACAGAAACAACCCACGGTCAAACTCATGAATGTCCTCCTAATGGCACTTAAGATCCACTTAGACTCCACCAAAAGGTCACCCAATGGGTTCACTCCTTCCTCAGCTCTGGACACCATATACCTCCGTGCCCTAGGTCTCATATAGCCATAGACTTCATTACAGACTTTTCCAGTAACCAGAGTCACACTACAATACTTAAAATCATAGACAGTTTTTCCAAGGCCTGTCACCTCATCCCACTACCCAAGCTACCCACTACCTTTGAAACAACAGAGCACCTATGTAACTATGCATTCCAATTCTATGGCCTATTAGAAGACATTGTTTCTGACCAAGGACCACAGTTTACTTCCCACCTATGGGCAGCGTTCTGCAACCTGGAACCAGGCCCACATTCATCTCCAATGAGTGCTCAGAAGACAGAAGGAACAGGCCGACTGCCATTATCAAGCTAACCCCTAGCCAATGGGTCTGGCTCTCCACCCCTGAACTCCTCAACCCCACACTCATTTCTGAGTTTCACAGGACCCATCCACAAACACCCTTACCTCGACTCTGAGGGAGACCCCAACGTTGGATTCCATCTTGTGTCAGGAGCCACCCGCCGGGGGTGTAGGAGACTCCTCCCTCTCACCACTAGATAGCAACATCACCCGAGTACTGACAGCTTTCCCAGAGTCCATTTCCCATAATCCCACACCCGGAACTAATCATACACACAACTGTTTCTCATCTTCATAGACTATATAGGATTCTACCACACTCTTCATCACTACAAAATCTTGTTTTGCTGTGCCATCCTTACTGAGTGATTTCTTTGTTGTGTATTCTGCCTGTGTATGACCTTGGACTGTATACATTGTTTGGAAACATTGCTGCCTACCATTAGCCTGTTTACTTACTACATCTCTGCTCTGACTATGATATTGTGTTTGCCTGCGATTGACCTCTGCCTGCCCTTACATCTGTTTACATTGCTTTGTTCAATAAAGCTGCACATGGATCCTCCTCAACTTGCTGACTCATCATTACAATATGAATGCACTATACAGTGAGGGGCTAATCCTCACACTATAGTATTTATATATCTAGTGATGAAGACAAAGCTTCACAATAGCACTGGATGAAACAGGTGAACTTCAGAGCACCACTAACTTCCATGTTCTCTGAAAGAGGGTCAGAGTATTTTTGCCACCCTACTGTGATTTCATTATCATTAACCCAGTGTCAGGAGGCTGATTTCAGTCAAGGATTGGCCCTCTGCCTTGGACTGCTTCTGTAATGACCTCCCTACTTGTAACTGATCTTTTAGGAAAGATTTCCAGCCATATCATTAGCAACAGATGGAGACTAGCATATGATGAGCGCCTTCTATGATAGCAAAGTCTATTTATCAGTAAATCATTACACGGTGTTGATGCTCAACAACAAAATAACTAAAGTAATGTTCATTTTATATGGTGGTGAGGATCAGTAAATATGGAATAGCCACAACTATTTGAGTTGAGATAAAATAAAATGAGACAGTTATGACTAGAGACAAAGTCATATTTCCCACATAGTCCATGACCTTGTTGGAATAAGGACTCTCACTGGGGCCACATTTACTTGAGTACAGGTGCAGAAATACATTAATGCTGCCAGTACACATTATACATTATGAATTACAACTTTAAATTCAACTGAGACTTCATCCAATGACATACTGAATTATTCTGTGCTAGCGTTGTGGAAAGGTAATGCAAAGTTTGCCAAATTTTGTAGCTCTGGGGGAAAAGGTGCGTGCATAATATGATTCTCCCTTCAGTCTCCTCTTCTGTAGGTGAGATGCATGCTCAATTGGGTTAAGGTCTGGTGATTGAATTGGCCAGTCTAAACCATCCACTTTTTCCCCTGATAAAGTCCTTTGTTGTGTTGGAAGTGTGTTTTGGAAAATTGTCTTGCTGCATGATAAAGTTCTTCCCAATTAATTTGGATGCATTTATCTGTAAATTGGCAGACAAAATGTTCAAGTAAACTTCGGAATTCATTCTGTTGCTACCATCAAGAGTTACAGCATTAATAAAGATTAATGAGCCTGTTATAGAAACAGCCATGCAAGCCCAAGGCATGGCACTACTGCCAGCATGTTTCACAGATGAGCTTGTGATTCTTGCATGGCAGATTCTGCATGAGAAATTTCTTTCTTTCTCCACACTTTGGGCTTTGCAACACTCTGGTAGAGGTTAAACATGTCTCCAGAACATTTCTGACCCATCTCTTATTTCTTTGTGAATTCCAATCTGGCTTTCTGATTTTTACTGCTGAGGACCAACACCAAAGCACCAGAGGTGTAGCAAGCATGTCACACCAAGGGGCTTGCACTAGGGGCAAGCTAGGAATTAATTTTAGGGGAAGATGAGACAGTGTGTTAAATAAAATCACGGCATTATTTGTACAACTGAATAGATAAATATTAAATGTTCTGCATTAATTAAAATTTTGGGGTGGATTGTCAGACAGCAATGGCATTAACAATCTGTCATTTAATTATTTAAGGCACAATCTATCATCAATCTTAAATCATCAGTCTTATTAATAATAATAATAATAATAATAATAATAGGAAATAAAATACCTTTATCACAGCTTCACTTTCAGCTTATTGGGTATTAGAGTACATCATATTCTATGCTAATCATATTCAATGCCTAGTACTTTCCCTAGATAGGCAATGAACCCTTAAGCATTTGTGGATGCTGTATTCCTTTTTGTGTATTAAAGATATCAATGATCCACTAAATCAGGGGTTGAATAACATTTCACTTGTTCACTTGTCTTCAACCTTCAAACTGCAAATGTGGGCTCATTTTGGCCCTCAGTTTCTGTTAAGAATATTAGTAAAGCGTGTAAGGCAGGGGTGCTCACACTTTTTTGACTTGCGAGCTACTTTTAACATGACCAGTCAAGTATATCTACCTACATTAAAAATATGAAACATATATTCATTTATATATATACTGAGTATACTTTAAATATATGTACACACAATATATATGTTCATGTACCTTGTATAACTTCATGAGCCCTTATGGCACACTACAATTCAGTACATTTTTGGTCAATAGCTTACTCTGATGACTTGCACTGAATAGAA
>JAOUWY010000035.1:26266491-26279015 GCA_025728095.1 Prietella phreatophila
TGGGGGTTGTTGGGTGGGGTGTTCTGTGTTGTGCTGTTAAAAATGCAGATTTTCAATAAAAATTCTATGATAAAAAATATATATATATTTGTAACCTTTTACAGTTTTAAAGATTTCACAGTATCCATGATATCTCAGAAAAACTGATTATTATGACATAATCTGTCACGATGCATCATATGAGATATCATCATAGTGTTGTCTCTTCTGCAGTCCTGACTGATTCGAACTCATTTTACCATCGTTCTCATAACAATCAAGTTATTTTTCTGTCCATATGAAAAGCCGCGGTCTTCATAATTAACCAGTCAACTCTATGTGGTTAAGATAATACAGACGAGATACAGCAACAACACGTGAGCTGACTTCTGTAACGCAGTCGGTTTACACTAGGCATGCTGGCTTTGCTTCAGCTTAAACCCTGACCCTTAGAAAAGTGTATGTGAACTTGGAATCCACAGGGTGGATCCTAAATGGCTTCCTGTCACCTACATAGTGCACTATATCGATGCCACTATGTTTACATGTAGTGCTGGTAGAGGATACATCAGTATCCATTTTAACTTCAGCCTAGACTCTGTTAGGATGACCTCTGTTTATATTTGAACTGCCAGAAAGAAGGACGGCGTCATGGATGGTCATTAGTGACTAATTAAGAGCTTCTTGTTGTAATCTCAGGGGTGAGTTGACTCAGATTGTCTCAGCTGGAATGGGTGTTTTAATGTAAATCCTTCTTGCTGCAATATTCATCATGATATAATATAATATTCCAGGCACAGACCAGCGCAAGGCAGGTAGCATCAACGAGGGCAAATCCATAATCATAAACTATAAGCACGAGTGAAACTAGGACGCTATTGAAATTGCGCATATACACCGAACGAGACTTTGCCCTGAGACAGTAAAATGTGAAGGCTTAAACAGACAGACTAATTAGAAATAACAGAAACCAGATGGATCATGCATATGACAACATGGAGCAGGAGACAGCAGCAGGAAGTGACAACAGGTAATGTCACAATAAGAGCATATAGTCAGGACAAGAGCACTGTGCTCTGAAGGAAATCCTCAAAGAATAAAAGACAGTAAATGCAGTTCTGTGGTGGTTTTAGGTGCCAAGGCATTACAGCTCGTATACCAGAGCCGTAATACTGCACTGTAATAACTGGATGGGATTAGTTTCACGAGGTGACGTCTTTTCCTTTTACATGTCTCCTCTCATGCTAAAATGAAATGAAATATTTCTACATTAAAAAATACTATAAACAGCAGCGCAATGTAATAAACTATACAAAGTCAATATTTGGTGTGATAACCTCTTGCTTAAAAAAAAAGAAGAAGAAAAGGACAATTTTGAGCAGTTTTATAAGTAAATTATCTTTACTGGGCATCTTGGAGAATCTGCCACAATTCATCTGGAGACTTTGACTGTCATACTTCTGTCTTTTTTTTACAGCCTTCATTATTATTATTATTATTATTATTATTATTATTAGTTTGTCTAAGAAGTGGTCTATTGTGTAACACATTGCTGTCTATACTGACATTCGATCATTTTTCTGTAATGTTTCCTTTTTTGTTGGAAGGTAATATTTGGAACTAAATTTGAAATATTAAAGTCATAAAATAAACATCAATAACAAAAAAAATAGGATGACTAAGACTTGATGACCGCACTGTGTGCGCAATTTATTTGTCATCATCTAACCATAAATAAGGTTGGCGTTGTCAACCTTAGAAAGTCACCAGAGAAACCTGTGAATAAATATACCATTCATCCATCTTCGAACAGCTTACTCCTTTTCAGGGTCGCGGGGGAACCTGGAGCCTATCCCATGGAGCCTGAAAATATACCGTACTGTGCAAAAGTCTTAGGCACCTAAAAAGCAATGCTGTAGAGCAAAGGTTCCTCCAAAAATAATGAAATTAAACGTTTCTCCAGTTAAAAAAAATAGTATAAAGAGCAGTAAACAGTAATAAAGCTTAAGAAAGAAAGTAGTCTCTGTTAGAATTAGTGCGGTTTTATAAGGAAATGATCTGTAAGTGTTCCTGAGCGTCCTGCAGAACCTGCCATAGTTCTTCTGGAGACGTTGACTGTCCCAGCCATCATTGTGGTTTTTTTTTTTTTGTCTGAAAAGTGTCTCACCACTTTCTTTACTCACATACAAACATTTTTTTCTGTAACAGTTCATTTTGTGCTGGAAAACAAATGTTTGGGAATCTAAAGTGATTTTTGTACCGACTCCATAATGTAGAAATCATAAAATATAACATCCATAACAAAGTTCGTACTAAAAAAAATAGGGTGCCTAAAATTTTGCACAGAACTTTATATATATATATATATATATATATATTTGTCTGCGAATGGACTATAGACCACAAATTATTATTATTATTGTTATTATTATTATTATTATTATTATTAATGAAGTTTTGTCAGATCAGATTTGAAATCTCATCATTTGGGGCCTCTTTTCATTTCAGTAGACAGGAGCCTGATCTTGTGTGAGTGGAAATATATGCTTGGGAGCGCTCAGAGTCGAGAGACTAAACTTATTAGGAGGATTCTGGCCAAATGTTTCATTTTATCCACTCATTTTCTCCTCTCTTTCTCTCTATGTCCCTCTCTCTCGCTCTCTCTTTCTCTCTGTCTGTAGCTGGCGTGGAGAGGCAGGCAGCATGGCTGAGCCCAGGCGAGACAGCACTAGCAGCTTACAGAGGAAGAAGCCACCATGGCTGAAACTGACCATTCCTACTGCTCAGATGTCTCTGGACGAACCTCCCACCTTTGTCCAGGCATGAGAACTCTCTCTCTCTCTCTCTCTTGCTCTTTCTCTCTTGTTCTCTCTCATTGCTCTCTTTTCTGCTCACTTTTTTTTAATGAATGTTAAAAGCAGAGTTATTTTCATTGTCACACTCACTGTTTCTCTCTCTCTCTCTCTCTCTCTGTGCTTCTCACAGCCTGTGAGGAGACAGGGGTTTCTCCGCAGTGTCAGCATGCCTGTCGAAACGTCCCATTTTGCATCTTCACAACACGACACTTTTGAGCATCGACGACCTCCGCTGCAGCACCAGACCTCTATCACACAGACTATCAAGAGGTAATAAGAGCAGTTCTTTGCTCCTTTCAGTGTATCAGTCATGTCCAGTGTGTCAGTAACTTACCAGAAGTCAGTGAGCTGAAGTAGGAAAACCGTTAAGCATGGTGATGGTTGTGTGTTTCACATAAACCAGAAGTGTTTGGTATTGATCACGCCGGTCTCTGAGAGACAGCATGTTGGTGGATGTTGGATTGTTGTTGTTTTGAGATTTTATTGCTTGTTTTCAGGCTTTTCTTTCTTTTATGATGTTTTGCTGTTTTGCATGCGATATGCCTCTTCGTGGATGAGCAGATGAGCTCCATCATGCGTTCTTGGCTCCTAATTCTGTGTGGAGCAGGTGGTGAAATATTAGACACCAAATTCACCAGTGTGTGTATGAGTGTTAATGTGTTGTTTGGATTTATGTGTGTATTTGTGGTGTTTTGTTTATATGTGAGTGTACTTTGTGTGTGTGTGTGTTTGCGAGAACATTCTCCAGCTTTTCATTAAGCTTGCCGTGTGCACTTACAGTCGGTGTGCTGCGTAATCAGAACTCCTCATGCTGAAATGATTAACTGTCTCAGCTTGTGCTAATCTGTCTGGCTCTCCTGCCCTCTTTTCCAGCTGTTCTCACGCTCCTTTTCCTCTCTCTTTCTTTTGTCTCTTCTTTTTCTCCTCCTCCTCCCTGTCTTTGCATTCCTCTTCCTCTTATTCCCCTCCTGGCCTGTGTCACGTGAGCAGCAGCAGGAGGGTCCGCTTCGAGCGGATTAACACAGTGCCAATTAAGGGTCACCGCGCTGTGCGCCGTAGTGTGAGGAAGCACCAATCCCTCTCCAGAACCCTGATCAGGTACACACTCACCTGAGAGCCACAAACTGCTCTTCCACTTTCGGAGAAAAAAACAACAGGTCCTGTACAATAATAAATGACATGTAGGAAATGGACGGATATTAAAGTGCCATCAGTTGATGATTAGTGTTTATATTATTATAAAGTGTTTTTTTTTTGATGAGTTGTTTAGAGGGAGTTCAAACATAATGTACAGAAGACAGAAAGTGGTGGATGCGATAGGTTAACCAATAGGTTCATATTTTATGGTTAAACAATATCACTGAGCAATATTATCCTGAATTGAATGAAACCCCAGGAAGAAATAATGTCTTATCACAACTTTTCCGGGTGCGCAGCCGGACGCACGTCTCCATCTGAAGACGGGTCCACGTAGAACAGCACAGATGTGAAGCGCAACGTAATCCCTCTGTGTGTGTTGTGACCTAAATACGCATTACAGCAGAAGTATAAACCAGGCCTATCACCTCAGTGCACTGCACTTTTAGTCTTTATTTAGTTTGCATGCATGAATGGAGTTCAGAGAGGATTTTATGGGATTGTACAACACAAATTCCACTCACATTTCTCTGAACAGTAGTTAACATGCTTCAAATAAACTCCAGTCCGCAGGCTTTTGTTAGTGACTTATTATGAGCTTCTTGTTGTAAATCTCACAGACGAGTTGACTCGAGTTTCCTCGGCTGGAATGGGCGTTCAACGTAACTATTTGTTGGTGTTCTTTGATCGCAAATTACATGTAATGTCACGGCTTGAGTGCTTTCTCAGTGAAGTCACGAGAACGTGTGTTCTAATTTCCACTGTTTGGCTCCATCGGGCTTTGTTGTTTTCACTCAGAAATGAAAATTTCTTTCTGAGACTGTTTGAGGACCCAAAATATTACAACTCGTATCAGAGTAAAGCCCTTTGCTGCAAAAAATGATGTATTATCGAGTGGAGATATCTTCAATATAATCAGTGTGAACTAGTAATTCTTATTATAAGATTACAATAAACCAAATATAAGATTATTAAACCTATTTCAAGCCATTTATACTCATTTCAAGCTTGACACCGTCTTGTTCTATTGGCAGATAATTTTGTTCATTTTAAGCGTTTATTTCTAGAAAGAAGAAAAATTTATATGACAATTTAACAAGCTTGAAATGAGTACAAATGGCTTGAAATCAGCTTTTAATATTCTTTTATTTGCTTTATTGTGATCTTATAATAAACTACTAGATGAATTTGACTATATTAAAGATATTTTCACTTGCTAAGATGCACGTAAATATAAATATTTTATAAGCTTTAGGCATCACACTCCTCTGATTGAGATTTTTCCTCCTACCAATGGCCTCCCAGTGTAGGCTAAGTTATACTATATTTACTATCGAGTCTGTCTGGATAAACACATCAGGAGAAATGTGTCAGTAATCCTGCAAATGATGGAGTTACTCCAGGTCCTAGTGTAAATTCAATTCGAACTGAATAGGCCTTAGGAGAGAGACTAGATTAGCCTCTTCCTTGTTCTGCATGGCTCCAGGTGTTCAACTGATTGCTGAGCTATTTATAGAGGATCATGGGAATGTCAGCTCACAACATGTGCCAAGGCCATGAGGAGGAGTAAGAATGCTAACAGTGAAAATATTACAGCCATGCTCATATACACAAACTCAGGATAACACCTGAAGGCATATACTGTATATCATCCGATTGTCTTGAACTTCATTGAGCATGATTTATGGTCAAGACTGAATGGTAGACTAAATGTTCCTGAACATACTTTTGCAATCTGCACTACTTTATGCCACTAATATTTATTGGCTTGTAAGCACTGTAAAATTTTTTGTGTTTCAAGTGAAAAGGGTGATCTAATATGACACTGTGAGAACCAGAGCAGAAACTTAAATCAATTCTACATATGTGCTGGTTATCAGTGAGGGTAAATGAGTCATGAATGAATCAGATATTTGCCTTTATTGCACAGTGGCAAACAGCCAAGCACCAGTAGTGAGGGGTGGAGTAGTGTGTGTGTGTGTGTGTGTGTGTGTGTGTGTGTGTGTGTGTGTGTGTGTGTACTTGAATGAGAGTGAGCCCCTCTACTAGAAGGGAAGTGTGTCCGGAGGCATGTCTGGGCAAATCCTTTTTTTCCCCCTTCAAAGCACTTGTTGATCTTCCGTACCGTTCTTAATTCTTTTTCTTGGAATATGTCTTTATTAGCTCACTGATTTTTCCATACTTTCTCTCCACCATGGAGATGATTACCTTTCTCTAACACTTTTGCTAGACATTCACTTGCTGTAACAGAGCACTTAAACTGAACAGCAAAACCAAATGACAGGAGCACAACGTGATGAGAAAGCAGACTCGTGGCAGTGAATGGACTTCTGCCTGTCCTCGGATCAGTGAGATGAGCCTGAAGGGAGTGTTTCTTTGCTGCCAGGGGCACAGCAGACTGGTTTGGGGTTAGCAAGGATGGCGACGCCACACAGAAATGGCAGAGGAAGAGCCTGCGCCATTGCAGTCTGCGCTATGGTAAGCTGAAGCCTCAGGTGATCCGGGAGATGGAACTTCCCAGCCAGGACAACATCTCTTTGACCAGTACGGAGACACCACCGCCTCTTTATGTACCTACATCCCAGCATGGGATACCAAAGGTACACCTTCTATGAATTATATGTAAATATTAGTGTCAAAGTATTTTTCCATTTCTTACTGATTAGTTCTGTTGGCTGATATGTCTCTTGCCAAATAATGTCCTGTAAATAATATTCATCTGTCTTGTATGATCAAGAACTTAACATTGACTTCATAGTTGCATTCTGCTCAGATCGTGGACCCGTTGGCACGAGGTCGGGCCTTCCGTATGGTGGAGGAAGTGGACGGTTACAGTGTGCCCCATACGCCCATCACACCTGGTGCCACCTCTCTCTGCTCCTTCACCAGCTCCCGATCCGGCCTCAACCGGAGACCTCGCCGACGCAAGCGTGAGTCTGTGGCCAAGATGAGCTTCAGGGCAGCGGCTGCCCTTGTCAAGGTGAGCCAACAAGATCAGTTGAATAAACTTAATGCAGGAGAGTGACTGCAGAGACAATACTATGCCTAGCGATATGAAGACGAAATTGGTGTACTATTAAGACATGAGGGGGGCATGGTGGCTTCATGGTTAGCACATTTGCCTAGCACTTCCACGGTTGGGGTTGCTGTGCTTTAAATGACTTGTTCTTTATATTTTACAAATATAGAAGCAGCTAAGTCAGTTAGAAATGACTGAATAGATATGGATATAAGCAAAAATAGCTGCTGGCAGTGGGTGGGATTGATCAGAATTCCTTCAGGAGCAGGTACGAGTGAGATAAAGTCCATCGCATACTTTTACTTTGAATCCTGTGTGTAATTGTGATTTTTTTTCAGGGACGCTCATTTAAAGAAAGCACCCTGAGGCAGGTTCACAGGCGCAGCTTCACCCCGGCCAGCTTCATTGAGGAGGACGTCGTGGACTTTCCTGATGAGCTGGACACATCCTTTTTTGCGAGAGTACGTCAGAACTCATTAAAGCCCAATCAATCAATAAAGTAATTTTCTTCATTAGCCTTTTCCGATTATTATCTTCAGGGGTGCATTTACAACCCCAATTTCAAAAAATATTGTTTTTGTTCCAAAAAAAAAAAATACAAATAAAAAGAGTCATTTGACTCTCATTCAGTTCACCCTGTCCTATACCGAAAACACATAATTAACACATTAATTGATGTTTTACTTTGTGAATTTTTATTTATTTTTGAAAACATACACATTTCAAATCTGATGATACACTCCAAAAAATGTTGGGTCAGTCGACTGTTTTCCGCTGTGTAACATCAGCTTTTTTACACTTATTAAGAGTTTGGACGCTGAAGACACCGGTTGGTTAAAGTTTAGCAAGCGGAATTTTCCCCCATTCATCCATTATGAATGTCTTCAGCTGCGCAACTTTACACAGCCTTTGTTGCCCTATATTGTGCTTCATAATGCGCCACACATTCTCACTGGGAGACAGGTCAGGACTGCAGACAGGCTATGCTAGCACCCGCACCCTCTGCTTACGCTACCATATGCTTGTAATCCGGGCAGAATTTGGTTTGGCATTATAATGCTCTGGATGGCAGTATATGTTGCGTCAAAAACATGTACATATCTTTCTGTATTAATGTTGCCCTCATAGATTTGCACGTTACCCCTGCCATGTGCACTGAAACGCTGCCATACCATGACAGACACTGGCTTTTGGACCTGACGCTGATGGCCCTTTTCCTCTTTGGCCCGAAGAACATGACGGTTGTTTTGTCCAAAACCTATTTGAAATGTTGACTCGTCGTACCACAAAACACGATTCCAGTGTGCTACTGTTCATCCCAGATGAGCCCGGAGCTTCTGGACAGTGTAGATGTATGGCTTCTGCTGTAAAGCCTTAACTTGCATCTGTGGATACAGCGGCTAATGGTGTCGACTGACAAAGGTTTACAGAAGTATTCCCGAGCCCATTTCAGGATCTCCATTACAGACTCGTGACGGTTTTTAAGACAGTGACGTCTGAGGGATCGGAGATCACGCGCATTCAGAAGTGGTTTTTGGAAGATGCCACCGTCAGTCATTATGCACACACACCAACATACTTCTGAGCCAGTGGATGTTTTTTGCTAGCATTTTGGATGGAAGTCAAATAAAAATTAAACATAGTACACAAAGTTTAGTGAAATGTCTTGGTAAAGGCCTTCATTTAAGACCTACTTTCATATGTACAGAGTTCATATCCACCTCCTTTGTGTTTTTGCTCAGGATGGCCTTATGCAGGAAGAGATGTCAACATTTCATGACGAGGTGTTTGAGTCTCCTTCTGACTCCACCACCAAGGATGTGGACAGCAAGCAGCTGGACGAGTCAGAACTGACTGGCAGTGCGCTAGACAAGAGCGAACTAGAGAGAAGTCACCTGATGCTGTGAGTCTACATTCATTGTTTAAACTTGGTGTAAATTAAACCATGACTCGAATGATTCAAATTGTAATAGTGTAGGTCCATGATTCAATTTAACACTCAGGTAATGATGTATGTTGTAATAGACCTCTAGAGAGAGGCTGGAGAAAGGCCAAGGAGGGAACCCCTGCGCCACCCAAAGTCCGGCTGAAACAGGAAGTGGTCAGCGTAAGTGGGCAGAGACGGGGGCAACGGATTGCTGTGCCTGTCAAGAAGCTATTTGCGCGAGAGAAACGGCCATATGGGCTTGGCATGGTGGGCAAGTTGACCAATCGGACATACCGCAAACGCATAGACAGCTATGTGAAAAGGCAGATAGAGGATATGGACGACCACAGGTATGTCTTTTTTATTCAGCTTTTAGCCATGTGACATTCATGCAGGTGTTCTGTTTCTTCAAATGAGTTCATACCTTCATAGTTTCATGCTTCTATCTTTTTCATGCCTTTGATATGAGAACGAGATGACACTGAAAATCTTTACTGAATCTGGGTTGTTTTACAGGCCCTTCTTTACCTATTGGATCACGTTTGTCCACCTACTCATTACTATTCTGGCTGTATGTATTTATGGCATAGCACCCGTGGGCTTCTCTCAGCATGAGACAGTCGATTCTGTGAGTGCAGCCATTTTCTCAAAGTTTCAGGCTAAATTCATGGCACTGTGGCACACAATTATGATTCACAATTATTGTTCTTATTTTGTTTGCTAAGGTTTTAAGAAACAAAGGTGTCTATGAGAATGTCAAGTATGTGCAGCAAGAGAACTTTTGGATTGGACCAAGTTCGGTATGGTGATTGTCACTGCACAAATGTAAGCACTAAGATATGTTATTAAATACTGGTTGTTTTTGCCCTCATTGCTCTTCACCTTCTCACCACCAGGAGGCTCTGATCCATCTGGGAGACAAATTCTCACCCTGTATGCGACAGGACCAGGAGGTGCATGCTCAAATCCAGCAGAAACGTGAGACTGAGCGCAACTCGGCCTGCTGTGTGCGTAATGACCGCTCGGGCTGCCTGCAGACGTCTGCAGAAGAGTGCTCGGTGAGCTCTTAATCGCTTATTTTATGCTTTAACATAAACTTGTTGTCAGTGATAAGAACATACATTGGCTTCGCAAAGTAATCAGACCCCTTCACTTCATAGTCTACACACTGTACCCCCCATAACGACGAAGCAAAAACAAGTTTGTTTTTAGAAGTTGCAGATGTATTAAAAATCAAAACCGGACATCTCTTATTTAGAGAAGATTTAGAACCATTATTCAGTGCTTTGTAGAAGTACCATTGTTGTTTCAAGTCTGGATTTGGCTGGGGCACTCAAGGACACTCAAGTGTTGTCCAAGTCATTGTAATGGTAAAAGGGGAACTTTTGCTCCAGTCTGAGGTCGTGTGTGCTCTAGAGCAATTTTTTATGGCCCTGTCTATATTTGGTTGCATTCATCTCTCACTCAATTCTGACCAATCTATCTGCCCCTACTGCTTGAGAAGCATCCATATTATCATGCTGCCACCACCATGCTTCACTGCAGTACAGATGGTATTGCCAGTTCATGAGCAGTACCTGGTTTTCGCCAGACATAGCACTTGGGAGTTCATCTCAAAACACTTTATTTTTATCATCACACCAGAAAATTGTTTTTCCTTTTACTTAGGAGCAATAGCAGTATCTGTCGAGGTTGTTTATAATTGTAAATTTCTTGGTACATACAGTGGCAAGAAAAAGTATGTGAACCCTTTGTAATTTTATGGTTTTCTGAATAAATTTGTCATAAAATGTGATCTGATCTTCATCTAAGTCAGGGGTATTGACAAATATAATGTGTCTAAAATTATTTTTTTTAAAAATTCTGATCTTTCATGTCTTTATTGAACACACTCATTCAACATTCTAAATGGCAGTGGAAAAAGTAAGTGAACCCTTAGAATTAATGACTGGTTGACCCGCCCTTGGTAGCAATAACCTCAACCGGTGCTTCCTGTAGCTGTGGCTCAGACCTGCACATCGTTCAAAGTTGTATTGTATTGTATCTATAATCAGCCGATCTTGACATATTAATAGCATACCTGAAATTTCTGATTGATGGAGTATTTCTTGGATGGTTGTTTTTCTGGCCAGTTCTCCCATATTTGTGGAGGACTTCTGAAGCTCTGTGAGAGCTCTGTTGGTTTCTTGGTCACTGGTGGTTACAAACGTCATCCATGTCACTATGGTGGAGCCCATTGCGCGCCTGGAAACATTCAAAGCTTTAGAAATGGTTGTAGGCCCTTGTCCAGATCTGTGTCTCAACATACATAGTTTGATCACAGAGAGAGTAGAGAACTGCAGTGTTTCTTGGACTTCATGGCTTGGTTTTTTTATCTGTCATGGACTGTGAATTGTGGGACATTGGACATGATTTATGTGTGTGTATAAATCACTTGGATTTGCCACAGGTGGATACCAGTCAAGTTCTAGAGACATCTTAAGATAATCAAAGCAAGCAGGATGCACCTGAGCTCAGTTTGGAGATATTATGTATAATTGTGTGTAGATTAATGGCCACAAGAGTCATTTTAATCATTTTTTGATGAAATATATAATACAATAAAGTGTGCAAAAAAGAAAAGAGGTCTAAACACTTTCTGAAGCCACTGTACATCTAAAACCTTGTGGGAATACATAAAGCACTAGGTTAAACTAGATTTAATTAATACATTTGTACGATATTGTGATTAGTTTCTAGTACCCTTGAGGTAATAAGGAATAACTGAAAAGAAAGCACAGGGTTGTTTTTCAATAGCATACAGCAGGATTTTATAATACAGCAAGCAAAGGGATGACTATTGTGTATTCTGTGCTACAAACATTAAACAAGTTGGTGACTCAAGCCCACTTGTTCTCTCTTTCTTTATTTTAGAGCACACTGGCTGAGTGGGTGAAGTGGCCCGATCATCCTAGCACTCCACGGGACAGTACACGCCACAACTATGGCTCTGTGTGCCATCAGGACCCCAGGTGAGATAAGCATATGTCCCAGCAAATGCTTGCAACTGTATAATTCACACATGATGGTACACATGTTCTGGATGATTGTGTTGGGTTTTGTGCAGGATTTGTCTGGAGCCAGCCTCTGTAACTCCTCACGAGTGGCCTGATGACATCACTAAGTGGCCGGTAAGTGTGACGGCACGGCTGATGTAAAGGCTTAGTTGACTGTTGGTTTCAGGTCACTGAGTTATTGGATGTAGACATAAAATTATGGGGTTTTACAGGGTTGGTGATTATAAGCTTCTATAATAGTTAAGAAGGATGTCATTTGTGAAATGAAGGGGTTTTAGAATGATGCTGGTTTATGATCCTGTGGTGTTAGGTGTAGATGATGAAATTAAGAGGTTTTTTGGTTTCAGGGGAATTTATGAAGCTCTGTGCCGTTTACTTTAGGTCTGCACCAGGTACAATACTGGCAATCACACTAACCTGCCCCACATTGACTGTGCAATCACCGGTCGCCCATGCTGTATTGGAACTAAAGGAAGGTGAGATCAACCACACAGACTGAATATACACACTCATATATATTTTTATTTACAAACATACACACATACATACAT
>JAOUWY010000038.1:617572-628863 GCA_025728095.1 Prietella phreatophila
ACATTAACACACACACACTAACACTCACTCTTCACTCCAGTGTTCATTACACTTTACTACACACACACTAACACACATAACAAGTGCTGGTGTGTTTAAAAGATATTTTATTATAAATTGTGTTTATTTGACATCTGAGCTGAACGAACAAAACACCGAACGCAGTGTTGAGATACGGTCAGAGGTGTGTGTGTGTGTGTGTGTGTGTGTGAGGGGGAGGAGTGGGTGTGAGTGAAAGAACTTGTTTTTTTTAAAGAACGTAATGTGAAGAAATGTGTTCATTAACCATCACTCTGTAAACGTTACACTCTTAGAACATGTGGAACCTTGAAGTGTTCTTCGCTCGGCTGTTCCTTAAGAACCCAACACTACACGTTCCCTGCTCGAGCTGGGCCACGTGATGCAGATATCAAAGAAGCTGCCCAGCATACAGTAGTGCTGCAATAATAACTAAAAAAATATATATATTATTTATTTTAAAATGTGTAAATTTATATTCAACACTGAAAAAGAGAACCATTAATGAAAATCCTGTACATCACGATATCCACAATATCTATCTGAGAAAAGCACACTGGTGATGATTTATCGTGATCTCTACATTATATACGCGGTATCTCCCGGCCCGGTTCCCCGACAGAACCCGTCGCGTTCTAGAGAAAGATCTGTAAGGTAAAGCTGAACACTTTTGACTTCTGCATTTTTTAAGAAGGTAGAATGTTGAATTTTATTCGATATCAATGCACTTTTAGTGAAATTCGTAGCAGAACGGCATGAAAGATAACAGCTGGTCGTTGACCAAATGACCCTGTAGACGGTGATGGTGACTTAACGAACACTTTATTCTGGAAATGTTCTGTTTCTGACCTTTCTGTAACCTTCACACTGCAGTAATGTGGTGATCGTCTTAATCGCACTATTAAAATCCTCTTTATTTTCTCTCTGTTCGACGTCCTGGTGCGGTTTTATCAGACTTTGTGACTGAACACTAGTAATATAAGTGTTAAATAATCCACACTCGTGTTTCTGATCCGTAGCGGTGTATTGTTTCAGGTTTGTGTTCATTTGGTTTGGAAGTGGAACGAACAACATTTTACGAATAAAATTCTGAATAAATCGCTGTCGTGTATCGATTTTATCAGATGCAACACATAAAAACTTTACTTACTTTACTCATAATAGAATTTCCTTTTGAACATGTACCTTTTTAAATCTAATAGATTTTGAATTAAATACATGCTAATTTTCATATCACAAATGGATTTCACTCAATTTCTTTTGTTTACTTTCACATAAGTCAAGTATGAAGAAAACACTGAGCATAACACATTTTATAAGCAATAGAATTATCAAAGGGAAGTAATTTTTTAACGAAATATCTGTGCATGGACCACACAAATATACTTTTTATTTCTTTATTTTTTAGGATATAATCCTCCCTGTCATATGATTCGGTATTGAGATTGAGTATAAAAACGTAATAGTTATTTAAATGATTTTCTTTTTATTGAACACAATATAATAATATAATGTTTCTCAGAGACTGAGCTACGGGTAGGCAATGACACGTTCCACAGTGGAGATCTGATTGGTCGCTGGAGCTGTCAATCACTGAGCGGTGGGTGGGTCGTGAGGGGTAAAAAAAAAATGGCTGCCCTATCTGTTAGCGAGCCTCAGGCGATGGAAGGTGAGTTAAAAGCCGTTGTTAGCCGCTAGCGCTGATGTGCTGCTGTTAATTCCTCACAGAACTAAAGCGATGTTTCTTCACGTTGCTTTTATCTGCAAATTCGGGCGTTTTTTAATTTTTTTTTCTCCTTTGCACTCAGCGTGCAAATCCTCCCTCACCATTCACCCGGCTAACTAGCATGCTAGCGTCGTGTGATTGTTTACCTCTGAAAGACTCGCAACATTAGCTTAGCTCAGCGTAGTACTGAAATCCCGTTTCTTTACCCCTTCATCCGCTCGTTTCCTGACAAATCCCGCCTTCCTACATCACGATTGGTTTAGATGGATCCGATTCCTCGGCTGCGGTTAGCTGGTGTTTTATAATATTCTAAGCAAGGGCGTTGATTGGATAGTGACCTGTTAAAAGTACGAACTATTGACCAATCCCAGCGCAGGAGGTGTGACTTGTAGAAATACAGGTAGGGAAAAAGAAACAACCCAGACAAAAATTATAATAGCTTTAGCCTTTAGGTTATTGATTAGTTAGTGTTGACGTATTACAAATATTGAGTTTATTAATGTTTATTTGAAAATAAGTGAATAAAAAAAAAAGGAAACAGTATAACGCGACGATTTCACTCATGTACCCAAACTTGGATGTCAAACTAGCTAGCATGCTAACCTCCATAACGTACAGTATTTCAGGAGACTGTGCTCTGTCATTCCACTTCTTCACACAGTTTAGTTTTATAACGCGTTAGAGAATGAGCCGATGATCTGTAAACAATCAAATGTGAAGGACAGAAGTGCTGAGCTTCATTGACCTGTTCAGGTGAACCAGAACATCCCTGCTCTGTCCACACACACACACACACACACACACACACACACACACACACACACACACACACACACTAAACCCTGGTCATGAGCTGATGTGTTAGAATTGCTTTTTAAACTCCATCATGTGTTAACGTCATCAAATGCAGTTAATGTTGAATATGTGTCGTTCTCGAACGAGTCGGTTCTTTGAACCGACTCTTTTAGGTGATGCTCTGTGTACCGACTCGAATATGAGATCCATTTTTGTTGTAGGTAATGCTGTTTTAATTAAATTCAAATGTTTTCATGGGAACGTGAAAGAATATCAGTCATAGTAACGGCAATGTGAGCATTCACAGGTCAGAATATGGTTAATTTATTTAAAATATATCTATTTAAAAAAAAAACAGACAATGGGAGTCGATTCTTATTGGCGAAATGATCCGAGTCGTAATTCCAATCACTCGTATACAGTAGTGTCCTGGTATGCTGAGTAGTTCAGGGGTTGTGTTCTGCGTTTCCATGGCAACGTTAGGAGGTTCGTTTAGTGTAAGATGTAGCTGTTGGTAAACCTTTATATTTCAGTGTAAGTATATTTTAATTTAGAGAGATAATCCATTAAAGTTGAAGCCCAATGTAATGTCTAAACTCCTCCTTATTACTTACCAAGAGCTCTAAACTCCGCAGGAAAACCACACCCCTGGCAACCCTGTACTGCAGGGTGCTCTGTTGCTTAAACGTTCCTTTACGTCGTCAATAAAGCGAGGTCTTGTGATGTTCAGTTGACAGGAGGGGCGAGTCGGAGTAGTCCGGCGATGAGGAGACCAAGAGGAGGAGTGTCAATGGAGAAGTCGAAGACCTGCAGCGAGCTTCCACAGGTGACACGAGGAGTTTAACTTACTCTCTCCGCCCGTACAAACACACACATTTCAGTACGCTGCTTGTATTTCACCTGCATGCAGTGAATTCACATTCACCTTATGTTTGTGATTCTGTCTATTATATTTGGTGATTTTTAGCATTAACACACTTTTAACCCTTGTTAAGTTTATTTAACCTATCTGTCCCCCCTCCAGCTCCAGAGGAGTTGCCTGTCGATATGGACACCATCACCCTCGACCCTAATGAGGAGGTGAGCAGATTAAAAACATGACCTTTTGATGTTTAGTGTTCTCACAGCAGCTAAAGTTTCTCTTTATCATCGTCCCGAATCACTGCTCTGGACATTTGTAGTTGTTCCTGACAGTCACCATCATTTCCTTGTAGCTAACGCGGCGTTAACATTGACAAGCGAATGTAAAATAGTGCCATCCGAAGGTGTTTAGTCTCTTACGTACACACAGTGAAGCCCTATTCGGACGGGATTAAATGCGCATGCAGGAGTTACTCCGGGATTGTATTTTCGTCCGGATCGGACCTATTCCGATCTGAACAGGGGAGGACGTTTATTCCACGTCACCAAACGTTTTCCATTAACCCACTCTCGTTGTTTGATGAGCCGACGATCCGATTCTGGCTCGTTTCGTTAGAAAAGGTAGGAGTTCATATGCGTCGTTCACGAACGAGTCGGCTCTTCGGAATGATTCTTTTTGAAGACGAAAGACATTCAGTTACCGTTATTGTGTCATTTATGAAAACCGTTTCCATGGAAACGTCGGCCGTAGTCGAGGAAGAACAATTTCAGGTCGCAAGCTTTAGGAGGAAAGAGCCGTGTCTGAACCAAAAGAGTCGCTGAAAAGAGGCGTGGCCGTAAGTTACACCCCAAAAGAAGTGACTCTCTATAAAATGATTCTTTATGTTCTCAGGACGTGGATCTGGTCCACTGTCGGATCGGGAAGATCGAAGGACTCGAAGTCTTGCAGAAAGCCAAGGTAAAGTCAACGTCTGCAACAGACCCACCCCAGACTGTGCAGGGTTTATAAGTGGTTTTAAATCCTAATCGGTTTGTGTTTGCCGTCAGACGCTTTCTCTCAGACAAAACCTGATTAAAAACATAGAGAACCTGGAGAGCCTGGTCTCGCTGCGGGAACTGGACCTGTACGACAACCAGATCCGCAAACTGGAGAACCTGCAGGCTTTAACCGAGCTCGAGTGAGTCTTACATTTACGTATGTTTCTATAATATAAAACATACACACGGTCACCCACACAAGTAGTGTGTGTATAATGAAATCCAGGCTTGTTTAGTCGCTATATAACAGCTGGATGATGTATTGTGTTTTTCCCGGAGCAACGTCCTGATGTTTTGGGCTCTGTGTTAATCCGCGACAGGCAGCTAGACGTATCGTTCAACCTGCTGAGGAAGATCGAAGGTTTGGAGCGTCTGACGAAGCTGAAGAAGCTCTTCCTGCTGCACAACAAGATCACGAACATCAGCAACCTCGAACACCTCACCGGCCTTCAGATGCTGGAGCTCGGGTCCAATCGCATCAGGGTGAGCGATGAAACTCGCCCTGACTTTACCTGTTTAATTATTCAAACTGGTCTTCACTCGACCGTCAGGAACATCTCGCAATTCTGGCCACCCGGTCGCAGCGAGCTGATGTCATCAGTCTGCGCCTCTTTCTCCTCCCACACAAACACACGCATAGCATCGCGTCATAAAGAAACTGGAATCAGTCACAGCTTGATGCCGTCATCATCGTGTTCCTTCTCGCATGCAGCTTTGCACGGCGCACACTGATGACATCATCTTACAGGGTTAAGTGTCGTTGATCGACAAAATCGGTTTCTCTTCTCATTTCCCATGTTCCTTGGTTCTAGATCATCGAGAACCTGGACACGCTCACGTCTGTGGACAGTTTGTTCCTCGGTACGAATAAGATCGCTCAGCTGCAGAACCTGGACGGGCTCCACAACCTGAGGGTCCTCAGCATCCAGGTACGTCCTAACGCCAGCGCTCATGATAACCTGCCTCCTCGTGCACGTGTGTCTGCCATGTTCCTACATCTGACTTCTCCTTCTCTTCTTCCTCCTCCTCCTCCTCCTCCTCCTCCTGCACGCAGAGCAACCGCATCACCAAACTAGAGGGACTTCAGAACCTGGGGAACCTGAAGGAGCTCTACCTGAGTCACAACGGCATCGAGTTTATCGAAGGCCTCGAGAACAACGTAGGTCCAAAACCGTGTTCCGGTGTAAACGTCGCCATGTTCTCAGCGTTATTCCGTTATTATTTTCTCAGTCATCTGTGTAAGGCTTTGCGTAAAGGAAACGTATTTCTTTATAACAACAATGAACAAAAGAAACCATGCATTCTGTGTCGAGATGTGAACGATGTTTACGCAGTGTTTAGATCCTTGTTTTTCTTTGATGTAATAGTTTCTACTCAGTCATCTGTTTTATAAGGGAAATCCTGTGCAGTTCCTCGACTCGGTTGTAATCCGTGCCACTTTTATTTGTTGACTAGATCGACTCGTAGATGTTTTAATGTTCAGTGTTTGCACTTTCCCAGAAAAAACTGACGACTCTGGACATCGCAGCAAACAGGATAAAGAAGATCGAAAACATCGGTCACCTCACAGAACTGCAGGAGTTCTGGGTTAGTGTCGTGTTTCAGGCTGATAAAGAGCCTGGTTTAGTTCCTGAAGTTTCCAGACTAAAGAGCTTGTGTGTTTGAAAGATTCTGTGGCTTTGGTCTCCAGGATTAAGTTAGAAGCTTTGTATTTCCTCATCTGTAAAAGTTGCTTTGGATAAAAGTATCTGATAAATGTAAATGTTCTAGGCGGAGGTTCTTGGTTCCTTGACTAATAGCCCAGGAACTAGAGCCTGGAAAACTCAGCCACAGGGATAAGCTTAACAGGCTCACGTTCCCAAGGATATCCCAGCGGACGACTGAGATTCTCAGGCCCTGGTTTTTATGCTCGTCGTCATGGTTACGTTTCATCATCATCGCTAGCGAATAAGTCTGATTGAAGATTTAGCTGGCGCAGCTTTAAAGCAGACGAGGTAAAGACGGAGCGAGAGTGGAAATGATGCGGAACGATCCGGAACGCCGACATTTCCCTCAGATGAATCAGTCAGGAAAAAGCTCAGAACGGCTGAAATTACGACGCGATTCCGCTTAGCGCTAACCACTAATTAAAATCCCGATGGTTATCGCCGCGCTGAGAAACGTTACGTCGCAACTAATGAAACCGCGAACCGTCTGTCGTAAAACAAACAATAAAAAACCATATACATCAGCCAGTCAGAAATGTTCTGTCACTTTTTGCAGTGAGGAGGTTCTCAGACCGTGGTTCTTAAGGATAAGGATCCCTTATTGAAGTTCCTGGGGTCGTAGTTCTCGAACTGTTCTAGGTTCTTCTTCCTTGGTTGAGGTTTTCAGAATGGGGTTCCCATGGGCTTGAAGTTCCTCAGCTTATTGGTCCATGGCTGGGTTCCTGGGACTGAGGTTCCCTGGGTAGAACTCCTCAGGGTAGATTCCGGGCTTTGGTTCCCAGGCTGTAGTTCCTGGAGTAAAGTTCAGCGTGACGTTCAGGCCTGAGCCGATACTCGGTTAGACGATATATTGTGATATTTAATGAGTCTGAGTACTGACACTTCATGACTGTTCTCTGAGTTCCGTGTGTGTGTGTGTGTGTGTGTGTGTGTGTGTGTGTGTGTGTGTGTGTGTGTGTGTTTTTCAGATGAACGATAATCAGATAGAGAATTGGAGCGACCTGGACGAGCTGAAGAACGCTAAAGGTTTGGAGACGGTGTACTTGGAACGCAACCCACTGCAGAAGGACCCTCAGTATAGACGCAAGATCATGCTGGCATTGCCCAGCGTCCGGCAGATCGATGCCACCTTCATCCGCTTCTGACCTCTACACACACTCACTCACTCACTCACTCACACACACACACACACAGTCGCGCACACACTCTGCCTCTGCTTTTCCTAACCATTAGCCAGGTCTCAAACACACCATGCTCATATGCAAACACCCTTTACTAAAACACACACACACACACACACACACACTTGAGCTGTCTCTCCGCCCTCCACTTCCAAAGCTTCGTCCATTTTTTGTCAAATAAAACACACTCCTATTAGAACATGTGCAAGAGTACCCTTTATACACAACACACACACACACACGTCCCTATGCTACTGTTTGGTTTGAGACATTAGAAGGACAGGAAGTTGATGATCAGTGTTGAGTCTCTCGTCATACACGAGGTTTTATTTTAATATTGGATCAGAAAAATAATCCAGAGTGTATTATTATTATTATTATTATTATATCAAGATTTTCTTGGCATCTCAGGCTGGAAAAAGTTTGATATAATTACCATAACGATTCAGCTGAGGAACCAGGAACTCTTGGGGGGCGGAGCTTGCTGATTTGTCAACCATATATTTTAGACATTTTAGTGCAAATTAGTAATGAATCATTAATTCTGCGCAATCAAATAATCGGCTCTGGTACGTTCCTCAGACCGATCCTGTACATCCGCCGTGTCTCTGCTACGGGAGCTCCGCCCACAGGTACCTGTGATTGGTGATCGGTCCTGATTGGCAGCGTTTATTAAGCGAAACATTCGAGACTCTAGCAAGCGTCTGGCTTTAAAAGCGTTTGGTCAGCAAAGCTAAAATAAATAACCGCTGACCAATTTAAATATTTTGAGAGAAAAAAAAATGATCGCGAAAGGCCACGCCCACAAGAGACAAACACTGAAGGCTTCGCTGGATTTGCAGTGCACTTTTTCGGTCTTGTCTTTAACACAGAACAGGAACCGTGTGTCGTACCTCCTAAAGGTTCCTGAACCTCACACTCCTTCATTCACATATCGATCTGCTGTGTGCAGACTTTAAACAGTTTTATCTGTCATGAATTTGGTGGGAAAATGTAATAATAATAATAATAATAATAATAAGGAACCACCTTTCTGGACTTCTGTAGAACACAGTATGATTATTTTCAGTATCTTTTCCGGATGTTCTCTGACCAAGTTTTATGATTTAAACGTATAAACTGTACGACGCCGTGTGCATGTGAAACACCACGCGAGAGTGTTTGTGTTTGATCCTGCGTTAAACACTACAGCCGCAGAATTGCATAATGCCGCTTTAATATACATATATAAATATATAAGTACGACCACAGCCTTCGCACTGGAATGAATTGGGCCAAGTTATTTATTTATCAAGTCTTAAAGCTTTGATTTATTCTGTTTCATTCGGTAACAGTTCTATAAAGCTGCGTCTTCCGGCGCCGACTGACGTTTGAACGACGTGGTTTTAAAGCTACAATCAGTGACGTGAAAGCCGTAACGTGGATTATGGAGGATGTTTTGTGATGTCACACAGTTTTTTCACTTGCACCACAACTCCTGATCCTTTAAACCAACAGGCCGTGGTTCGCGTTTTAGTCCACCAACATCTCACTTGACCACCATTATGCGATCGCTGCCATGGTTACATCTCTCGGGCTGTTCTAGTCCTTTCTGATTAAAACATTTTCACGACATACACAATACTAACGATTAGTTTGATCGTTTATTGCAAGAGAGAAGCCATCGCCGCTGTACCGGCTTGTCGTCATGGTTACATTCCAGCATGGTTGCTCGGTAATAGCTAAGAAAGCTGATTAGAGATTTAGCTAGCACAGCTTTAAAACCGACAAAGGGAAAACGGCTACAGTGGAAATGATGCAGAACAATCCGGAACGTTAACATTTACCTCAGGTGTGTTAATAGACTAGTATGAAAATGCTCGGTACGACTACAGTTACGACGTGATTACGTTTAGCATTCACCGCTAACTCAACCCCCATGGATTTCTCCACACTGAGGGACGACGTTACGTCGTTAAACTGGGAGCGGTCGGAAAACGTCAGCTGTCTGTCTTGACACGTTTATGAGCGCTTTTGAACAAAAACTGTACATAACTAATGAAGATTCAAGTCAGCCAATCAGACACGAGTATATTCTGTTGCTCAACATATCATGATGTTTAGCATCGCTAACACTATAAAACATCAAAAAATATCATTTGATCGACGAAAGAAGGAAAAAGACATTTCATGATACCTACAAAAGTCCCAGGAAATGTATCGCAATACCGATATCATATACCCCCCCCCCCTTATTAATATTATTATTATTACTATTCTAGGTATATCTGCCATTTCGCTTTAGGATAGATATACTGTTTATCAGTAATTAAATAAGAATCAGTGCATAAAAATGAAATAAGCATTTAGTCAGTTAAAGTGTAGATTAGATATTTAAACAAACAAACTCCCCTGATTGTAGCTTTAAAAACGTAGCGTCCAATACAGCGGGTTTCAGAGTACACTATCTCAGACGTTATAACGTTCTAAAGAAAATCCATCAAAATTAGAAAACATCAGATATCATTACTGATTGTTGTGCTGTTTTCCCTCTCTTCATTTTATTATTATTTTTTATTGTTTCACAGCTGCTTGTTGACTGTTTTGAGATGAATGTAATATAAATGACAATAAACTTCATTTGAAAAATGTTTGTACAGGCTCCGGTCATTTTTACTGTGCATGCTAGAAATATAAAGAAAAAACAGTTACAGTCTAAAGATTTAAATAAATGTGGTTAGTGGTTAGCACATTCTTGTCACACCTCCAGGGTTTGGGGTTCGATTCCCATCGCTGTCTGGTGTGCGCAGGGTTTGCATGTTCTCCCTGAGCTTCAGGGTTTCAAACGGGTTCTCTCCGGTTTCCTCCCCCAGTCCAAAGACAGGCTGATTAGCATTTCCAAAGTGTATGAGTGTGTGTGTGTGTGTGTGTGTGTGTGATTGTGCCCTGCGATGGTTTGGCCCCCTGTCCAGGGTGTACCCCTGTGCCCCGAGTTCCCTGGAACAGGCTCCAAGTTCCTCACGACCCCGTGTAGGACAAGCGCAGCAGAAAAATAGATGATGTTTTTACAAAAACAAAACAAATCAAGCCCCAGAGACATTTATATACATTTTACATGAATCCCAAGATTTTATTATACTAACATCATTTTTTTGTTTTTGTTTATTTTATCTGGTTTTTAAAAAAATCTTTATTAAAAAAAGTTTAGATTGTTTTTTTTCCCATTTATTTTTACAGTGGCCTCGAGTGTCAGACAGGCACATTATAAATATATATTATAAGTATTTTTTTTTTTAGATTTCTTTAATTCATTTATTCATTATTTTATTACACAACAGCATGTTTTTATTTCTGTTTATCTAGTTGTTCATTTATTTAATCATGTTATGATTTGTGATCAAGTTAGAACTGTTAGATATAATAAAAAGATTTTTAAATAAAATAAAGCTATTGACATTTTTATACCAAGTGTGCATGTAAACATTTTATAAACGCAAACGATTTTAATAGAAATTATTTTTATTATTGTTATTATTATACTCACTACATTACCCTGAACTCTGTTGCCATGACGTGCATGCCTCCGCGCACTGTCATTGGTCATGACGTTGGTCAATAGTGCGCATGCGCAGTGCCGTTGTTGTTGACAGTGGCGGCAAGATGGCGGCTCTCGGAGATGCTTCAGGCCCGGCGCTGAACGGGTTAATTCAGCAGTTCACTGCCATTACTGGTAAATATGTGGATTATTCCTGGATGGTCGGGGTGTGTGGGTTTATACATTTTCCGTCGGCGAAGATGAAGAATTGTTTTTGGTGTGAAAAACCGAGTACAGAGTTTGAGCTGAAGCTGCATCAGTGCGAGTGTGTGTGTGTGTGTGTGTGTGTGTGTGTGTGAGTGAGAGGGAGAGAGCGCGAGCGCTCCACAACGCGAGAGAGAACAGAGCTCTGTGTAGAGAAGGAGCTGTGATAAATAACCCCGAAAGAGGGA
>JAOUWY010000038.1:721875-732368 GCA_025728095.1 Prietella phreatophila
CATGTGTATATATATATATATATATATATATATATATATCAGATGTATTAGTTGGGATCTGACAACGTCAGTACAGTGTGCATCATTAAGATTTTTAACTGTCTGTCTCAAATGTGGGAAAAGATTGTATGAAATGAGTAAAATGTCGGATTAGTGTTTGTTAATTAATTAATTAGCTCAAATGAACTTTGTTTTTGTATTAAAGAACACACCTCTTTCAGCGAGACCACTCCGACGAGTCTCCCGGTGCTCGTGACGTAAGCGTGATCCAGACCGAGCAGTGAGAAAATGGTGTGCGTCTGCGTTTACAGACAAAATAACAAAACACAGTTTAGGAAACGCCCCCTGAGACTCACGCCAAGACTGTTAAAAAACATTCAAATAAAACTTTCCACGCGAATAAAACTAACACTTATGTTCATGACTCGTCTACTGCAAAAAACGTCAGAAAAGATCAATAAAACAAATATGGACAGAATTTATCAAATTCGTAGAGTTTGTAAAAAATGTTGTGTATATTATTCGTTTAATGGTTAATCATTTACATGTTAATTCTCCTACGTGGTACTAAACTAAAGTAAACATTGAGTTCTTCTTCCTACATTTTTTACAGGCTGTACAATTTGTACAAAATTGCGTTTCGGCCACGCCCACTGCAGCTGTGAGTCACCACTTAGCCCCGCCTAACATTCGTTGTTGAACCGTAAATGACCAGGACGGTGCCTTTTCGTAACGTTATGATGTCATCATTGCGTTTGCATACGAAATTCATTACAACAGGGCATTCGCGTTCATATTTACATATTCATTTACATACAAGAGAGCTAGCGAATCGTATGCAGGCGAGCTTACTTTGTGCAAAGACGTGCGTTCGACGAGCTGGAAGGGGGCGGGGTCTATCTTGCAGTTGTTAAAGCAGACGGCTTCTTCCAGCTGTTGCTCCTCCCACTCAGCTATCTGGGGTAAAGACATCTTTAAGTCAGAAAAAAGCGGGTTAGTTTACAAAAATGTAACACCTTTGACGCTAATTTGCTCTCAGAATTTGTGATGGATTTTCCATTTCGAGAAGGATCTCTAGCTTTCACTTACTAAGTTAGCTTCCCCTTAGCTATTTAGCGGTTACTTGCTAGGCTACAGTAGCTTTCACTAGCTAGGGTTTTGCTTACTAGGTTATTTTTTGATTGCTAGGTTTTAGCTTTCAATCACTAGGTTAACTTTCACTCTCTAGATTATTATTTTTTTGGTTTAGAGTGAAAGCTTCTGTCTAGAAGATTTCGTTTGCAGATCCTGCTCTTGAAAACCATTTCTGATTGGTCGATGACTTCAGAGAATCCGAGCGTAAACGCACGTACGCACCGTAAACATAAGAGCAGGTCTGCGTAAGAGTGGAGTTACTTTAAACGCTCATATATTCCGTGTACAGCAGTTAAATAAATGAACATGAGAGCAGTTTGCGCTGTGATGCGTGTGTTAGCCTGAGACGCTGACCTCTGCTGTGGACATGTCATCCTCGACGGCAGGGGCTTCCTTAAATCATACCAGTCAGAGGGGGGAAAAAACAAAACAAAACATCACTCTAAAATAATACCACCCACTGACTCAAAAAAACTAGCAAGAGCTACACATGATATATTAGCATGTTTATACACTGTGGCTAACACAGTGTTGTTGTAGTTTATTGTTTCGCTTGTACATGCTACATTAGCTTTTGATGCCTAGGTGAACATTTGCTTGCTACGTTAGCTTTCGATTGTTAGGTTAGCATTCAGTATGGAACTAAGTTTTCCTCACAAAGTAAACAGTGCTGTTAATCAGAGATGATTATGTTTATTATATACCAAAGTCGGCGAATTTATCTGTAATCACAGGTGTGTCATCAGCTGTTTGTTCTAAAAGACAACCTTACCTCTACCTGCTCCTTCACCGGTTCTCCACAGGACAGACTCGGAGAACCTGAATCAACAAGAGGAAAAAACGAGGGCGCTAAAGAGCCATGTGTGTAGACGAGAGGCCTGAATTCTGATTGGTCAGAAGAGAAGGTGTTGGTGTAGTTTTCTGTAATAGTTATCTGTGGTGTAAGAGGAATAAAACTCTTGGGTATATGCTGTTGTAGGAAAAGAATCAGCTCGAGGGTGTGGTTGTGTTCGTACTGTTCAGGGTGTCGGTGTTGCTGATGGACGACACGGTCTTCAGCGCGGACTTCAGGGGAATCTGAGAGTTGGTGAGAGTCGGACTGTATGAGGATTCCTCTGTGGAAATCTATACAAAACAGGTTAACGTCGATAATGAACACAAACGATGAGCAGATAATTCGTTAACGCACCGAAAACAATCATTTATGAGAAGCTGAAAGTGGGCGGAGCTTTAGAACTTTCTGATTGGTGCCATGAAACATGAAAAACTTTGCAGCGATCCGTAAAATCCCAACTTCGTCTTTTCCCGCGGTGTCTTACCAGGAAGCGGACTCCGCGACCAGCGTTGGGTGAGGAATTCTGGGAAAACGACGAGGGGACGTGGGCGCCGTTGTCCTGCGCCCGTTCCCTCAGGTACTCCAAGCGTCGGCCGCGACCGAGCTGCTCCGAGAGCAGAAACTGCAGCTGAGAACGCTCGATAGAGCCGAGCAGGATCATCGACTCTAAACGTGAAGAGGAACCAAGAGTCTGTGAGAGTAAACTGTCATTTCTAATGCTTATTTTAAATAACAGTAAATGTGCTAAATCTGATGGTATAATATTAAGAAGAAATAATTCAAAGCTGTGTGTCTATTAACTTAAAAAAAAAGTCATTAATTCTGTCTTGGAGTTTTATCAAATATATATTGAGGAAAAAAGATGCAGGTTTGAGGGCAGTGGGTTGCCATAACAACCTAAAAATGGATTTGTTTCATATTATTTTTGGGAAAGTGCGCACATTTTTAAGCTTTGTGTGTGTGTGTGTTTTAAGAGTGATTTGAAATCCCTGTTTAAATCGTCGTCTTGTTGATCTGTTCCTCTCATTCACGCAGATGTGCGCCTGGTCCTAGCGTATTGGAATGAAGATGGCCGCCGAGTGGACCGACGTTACTATGAGCACTTTGTTAGCGCAGTCTCACCTTTAGACTCCACAAGAGCGAGGGTTTTCAGCTGCCCGGTCACCAGCGCCTCCTGCACGTCCCGGTACGTCGAGGACAGCGTGATGTAACGGACGTCTCGCACCATGATGTCCTCCACTCGGATATTATACTTCCTGCAGAGGGAGGGGACGAAAAACTGGAATTCATGAGCTTTTTAAAAACCCAGGACCGAGACGTTTTACACCACGGTGCTGTCGAGTTCTGGATTGTGATTGGTCAGAGGAGAAGGTGTTGATTCATTTTCTATAACAGCAGCTCTGACAGCAGCGCAGCTGCACATCACATTTAGACATTTATTTAATTAACCTTCATGGAAGGAGTCTCCAGTGTCAGTGCTGTGTCAGAGGTAAAGTTGTAACTTTAAGATTTCCCACATCTTCATCACAGAGTTTACACTTGTAACAAAAAAGACAAACTACATTGTTTTGTCTTATTAACTTGAGAATAAAGAGAGAGAATGAAGAGAGGGAATAAAGAGTGGTAAAGAGAGGGAGTAGAGAGGGAATGAAGAGAGAATACAGAGAGAGAATAAAGAGTGATAGAGAGAATGAAGAGAGGGAATAGAGAGAGGGAATAGCGAGAGGGCATAGAGAGAGAGAGAGAATAAAGAGAGAGAGAGGGAACAGAGAGAGGGAACAGAGAGAGAGAGAGAGCGAGAGAGGGAACAGAGAGCGGGAATAGAGAGAGAATAGAGAGAGAATAGAGAGAGAGAGAGAGAGAATAGCGAGAGGGAATAGAGAGAGGGATAGTGAGGGAACGAGTGTTTATAGCTGCTATAACGTAAGTGAGAACAGGAAGTAACTGATATCACAAACATTTCCTTGTTAAACGTAATTATAAACATATCTGCTGTATAAGAGAAATAAAACAGTGGGACTCGCTGTTAAAGGAAAGTAATCGACAGAGAGACGAGGAAACACTCACTCCTGGCCCCAGCCCAGTTCCGGCAGGTACGGAAGTTTCTGGATTCTGATGATGGAGTCGTACAGCGACGGCTGGAGGCTCTGAGCCACGGCGTTGGCCAGGATCACAGCGATCATCACGGGCAGGATGTGTGAGATCTGACCAGTCAGCTCGAACACAATAACCGCCGTGGACACGGTGTGTGTGACCGCTCCGGAAAGTGCCGCAGCACCTGAACGCGCACACACACACACACACATCAAATTACAGAACAACCAGGAGCCCGACAGCTATTTGATTTCCTATTGTGTGTGTGACACGAGCTTCACTCGGCCGAGCGTATTCCATCAGCTGCACTGAAATTAGCCTCGGGGTGACGCAGGTAACATGAAATATATATATATATATATATATATATATATAAATACACACACACACAAACACACACACACACACTGTATATGGACAAAATAAACACACAGAACGTGAGTGCTGCTATATTAAAGGTAGCATTTACAGCCATTAGATGAACTTCAGTTTATTAAGAAATAAAATTAAGTAGGAATTAGAACCATTAACTTTGGTTTAAACATTAATACTTACCATTCTAATTGTGTAGCATTTCCTAGCTAAACCGTCATCAACTGCTTGTTTATTAACTATTAAATATAATAACATTTTACTTTAAAGGAATATATTTTGTGGGTAAAAAGTTCTCAAGTATATTTAGTGGCATTTAAACGACTATGCATGAACATGTACGAATGATGCATCGACATAATATACACAACAATGTATGTACAATTTAATGTTCATTTCCTGTTGCTTAGCTACGTGTACTTGCTCTATCGTGAAGTTGCAAGCGTTTATGCAACATCAGTTATTAAAAATATGTTGAACAGTACGGATTTAATAAATGATCTCAATATATCTGGTTATCTGGTTAGCCATCGCTAAAATAAATATCTTTTTTTCCCCATTAGCTTTACTACACGCGACTGATAAGGCTAGCTAGCTTGTAAGATAGCCGGTTAGGTCGTTAGCCATGCTAGCTGTACCAATAATGTCAGTAATGTAATTTAGCGCTTAGTGATCCAGTAAGTCCACACTTTTTGTCAATGAATAAAATGGCAAATTTATGCTGATATGATGTAACGTAAACCTTACCTACAACAGCGTAGCCGCCAGGAACAATGGGATATACGGTGTTGTCACTGTGAATGCCGTCGGGGAACATGGCCGCCATGCTTTCACCCACCAAGCGACCGAATGCAGCACCTGGGTAATACATTCTCTTTATTACATCTAACATCAAAAATGTTACAGTGTCAAACTACATCACAATTTCAAATATTATACATAATATATACTAGTTCCATTATTCGCGTTTGCTGTTTATTTATTGATATTTTTCCCCACATAACTTTTACTAACGTAGTACCTAAACGTTATCCAAGTGCTTGTTTCTTGTATGAAAAAAAGTAAACACTGTAAATTGTAAACATTTAGTTTAATTAAACTTCAGCTAACTGGCCATTTAGCAATATCAAAATTTGGCAGCTAAATTTGAGCTAAGTGATAAATGTTCTAATTTAGCAGCTAATCCTCAGTTTACGGGTCAATTATTAATGTTACAATTTAGAAGCATTTAGTGGCTAAACTTTAGCTAAGTGATCATTTGTTAATGTTGTAATTTAGTAGCATTTAGTAGATACATTTCAGCTAGGTGATCATTTATTAATATTATAATTTGATGAATTCATTATTAATTAAGTGCTCACTTATTTACAAGTAAGTAAATAAGTAGCTGCACCTAAGTGAAGTGCTTGTTCATTAACTTTAGCTTAATACATTTTTCACTTTTAATATTGTAGCTAAACTCTTGTTTACCGACAGTAACATTCAGGCGAATTTAGAATTCTAAACCAGCATTCTAGCTAAGTTTTAATGCTCACTTATTAACTGTGAAGTTTTTAGCATTTAGCAGCTAAACTTCAGCTAAGTGGTGGTTTTCCGAACACATTTTCTAATGTATTAGCATTTTGTCGCTTCGTTGTTTATTAGCGGTAAAACGTAGCTGAATTTAACAGCTGAGCTTGAGCTAACTGTTCATTTATTAATGGGTTTTTTGAAAAGCAAAACTCGGAAGTGAAAGTGAAAATGTACATCAACGAGTGTAGATGATACTTACACGTGCACACAGGACCGAGTGCTCAGACATTGATGGTTGCTTGGCAATGAGGATGAGGATGGCGTGGGAAAAGAGAAACGCACACGGTGAGCTAACAAAAAACATACGAATCAACAGAACAAATGAATGAGATGAGTTTCGGAAATGCTGATTGTACAAACATTGTTTTAAAACAAAGCAATAAAATGGTCTAAACACACGAAGCGAAGACAAAATGAGAAAAAGACGTAAAAACGTATGGGGCTTTTTCGATATCACACCTTCATCGACTTCCTCCTCTGAGCCGATCGGTGAAGCAAAAATGTGTGTATCTTTATGTCCGATTTTCTTTAAAGTGTTGCATCGGCTTATATTTATAATTAAGCTGTGTTTAAAAGCAGCTGAACATTAAAACTTTGTTTATTATATAAGTTAGTAACGTGCAGTAGCATTGAGGTAGATGATGTAGGGTGACCTAAACTTTAGAGCTCTCTTAGCAAATGTATTAAATGTATAATTGAATAGCATTTAGTAGCCAAATGGCTGTTTAATACCAATAAAACTGAACTCGGTGCTTGTTTACTAAGTGTGATATTGAGTATTATTTAGTAGCTAAACTTTAGCTAAGTGATTGTTTATGAATGTAGTAGGATTTAGAAATGGGTTAGGGTTAGTTAAATGTAGCTAAATCATTATTTGTTATCGTTAACATTTTGCAGCATACTTTAGGTAAGCGATCATCACGCTGTAATTTAGTAGTAGGAATAAACTTCACAGTTAAAAACCGCTGATGGTTCCATTAGACGTCTTTAGTGATGTAGAATCGATCTTCTCATGAAGATGGAGTTGGCCTGAGCCTTAAGATAAACCGAGGGGAAGTGAAGGAGGGTGCATTCGGAGCAGGTTTGAAAGACAGGGCTAGACTTGGATCACATACCTATAAGGAAAACGGGCATGAAGGCACCGCACGGCACTGGCATCGTCGTAGCGACGGCTGACATCCAGAACTGTGGGGGGGAGGAGAGGGAGAGAACATTCTTCCGGATCACATTCCCTCATCACTTCTGTACAGTTTGCAGAATTATCCGAAGAAGAAACACGTTCTTAAAGTTTATGTTGAGAGTTTTCACGTCAGCTATAATGCCAAGCTTCGTAAATCATGTATAACTCCTGGCTCATAAATCCTACAACGATGATAAAGATGAGTCAGAGCTGCAGTCAGGAATGCTTTGGAGAATTTTAATACTGACACAAATTTATCAAATTAACTGAGATCTTCACATAACTAGAGAATATACATAGTTACATCATTTTATTTCTTGAAGAGCAACCCTACAAAGTGCACCCTATGGAGGAAACGACCTTCCCGAGATCTCTATGATCACTTCAATCCATAACCCCACTAATATACCTCAAAATTTTCATCTAAAAGGAAGAAAAATCCACAACTTTCAGTCTTTAACTCAATACATGTAACATTCTAAATGTGTTGTCTAAAGATCCCTGTCATCGTACCTTAACCCTCTACTGCATGAGTTATTACACTTACATGAAAAAAAACATCATGAATTTGTATTATTGATTTAGTTGGTAAGTTGTTGCCGTATGGCGACGGTGTGCAATGGTGGAAAGGATCGTGTAGTCAGAAATAACACATGCATGACATTACAATTCCACTTACTGCATTTTCCAGACGTTTTTTTCGCCGCTTAGCAAGCGTGTAAAAGTGTTTAAATGGAAAGATTTCCTTTAAGTAGTTTTGCCTAAATATTGAACAATATTGAGAGCCCTCCAATGATCAGCACACTTCCTGGTCATGTGACATGCCACGCTTTCGTTATGTCCAAGTTAAAGCCCGCTTTTTACAATTACACAGGAAGAAAATTGGAGATAAATGAATCGTTGCCATACGGCAACAGCATGCGGTAAAGGGTTAAGAGAGGAGGACTTTACCTTCATGACGATGAAGAGGAGGAGGGTGATGAAGACGCTGACCTGCGGGTGTTTCCAGGCCTGAGTCTGGAACTGAAACTCCTCAGACACGCCCTGCTTGTACCAGGTCTGGTTGTCGAACAGCGCCACTAGTGACTCGTGCTGAGTGAGCTTAACGTCGGTACACACCAGATTAGCGTTTACTCACAACGGAAATACTGAAATCGTTTCAACACATACACGATGAGCTCAGAAATAAACCCTGTTTACTCAGATTACCACCGAGCTGAGAAGAAGAAACACGGAGCGTTTTACAGTCAAATGTTCTTTATTTCACGTGTAGACGTTTCATTAAATACATGAAATGGTTTTGAATGAAATGACCGATGACTGTAAACCTTTAAGTAGCAGTGTATATAAAATGTAATATATCATATATTAGTATAAGCAAAGAGAATATCAGACCTGTCCGGCCATGAACTGCCCAAACCCTGGAGGAAAAGTGAGAGTCGATATGAGAAGAGTGACGACAGCAGGATACACCAAGCGCCTGCAGAGAAAGGAAATGTAATACAAATAAATAAATAAACGATTTTTAATATTATGAGAACGTTAAGAATAATTAGTGCATCTGAAATGAAACAAACGATAACCGGCAGAGACGAGAACATCGGAACCAACTCTGCCACTGATATATACATGTTCGTGCATTTCGTAAGAAGACGCACTTTTTAAGCAGAAACTTATTGATGGTTTTCTGTTTCCTCATCGACTCGACGATCAGCCTGTTCAGGTAAACGTACAGCGCACCTCCGAATCCACTTGTAATACTGAGGAGGGGGGAAAAAAACCATCCGATTACGCAACGTGATTACGAACCAGGGTAGAGCAAAGTGTAATGAGTAACATGGAGCAGTGTTGGTGCGAGGTGAATACCCCAACACAGCGAAGGCCGGGAGTTCCTGCAGGTCGAACGGAAAATCCAGACGAAATCGCGTTTTAAACAGAGCCGTGATCGTCTCTGGGAAAGGAAAAGATTCACCAGATTACTTAGCATTAGCATCAGGGTCTGTTTTTACATTAAATACAACTTGTACCACAGCAATGTCGAGTTCTGGATCCTGATTGGTCAGAAGGTGTTGATTAGTTTTCTAGAACAGCGGCTCTGACAGCAACACAGCTGCAAAATCACAGGTTTATTTATGATGAATGCGTTCGTTCTAATGCGTTATCGTTTCTATAGTAACCATATAGTCATACATAGGGACTCGTACAGCTAGCTACACGTAAACATGTTTAAAAAAAATAGCCATCGATATAGTGAAGTTTTCTTGAAGTAAGGAGACGTTTATTTAATTAACGTTGACGGAAGGAGTCTCCGGTGTCAGCGCTGTGTAACAGTCAGAGGTAAAGCTGTAACTGTTTTGGTTTTTTGTCTTATTACCTTGGAGAGATAATAAAGAGAGGGAATGAAGAGAGAGAATGAAGAGAGGGATGGTGAGGGGAACGGTGAGGGGAACGTGTGTTTATAGCTGCTATAATGTAAGCGAGATCAGGAACTTTACTTGTTTTACAGATGAACCAAAACACCAAAGGTTACTACTGTGGGATGAGCAAACTGCCCAGGGGTGCAGAGACCGTGAAAGCGTTCAAAGGATCTGTAGCGACATGATAATGATAATAATAATAATAATAATAATAATAATAATAATAATAAAAAACGTATGTATGACTTCTACGCTCTCACCTTCGTCTTTGTTCCACACCGCGAGAACTCTGAAGATGAAGGCGCTGAACGTTGCTGCGAAAAATCCTCTCCAATAATTTCTCACGGCAAAAAACGTGGACGTCACCTCGATACTAAACAGCACACCTGTTCAACATGGCGCAAAGACAACATTAAAATGTCGTAGTCAGGAAGACAGGAAAATCTTTTTCGAATGCGTTCACACGTTGTCTACATACACAAAAATGCCAGTGGCAGATTTTGTTGTTGTTGTTGTTGTTTTGTTTAACCTAATATTATCTAATTGTGTTCAAGCCAAACCTGAAGCAGGTGGTGTCATTCATTCATTCATTCATGAAATATAAACAAAAATCCATATTTTAAAGACTTCCTGGAATACACATGTTCATCTAGACATCTTAAGAAGATCTTCGAGATATTTGTTGCATTACGAACAGAACTAAATGATTCCTGTGGCGTTGCAGTGCACTTTACCTCCTATAGGGGCAGCAAAGCAGCAGCCCACTCCTACAGCACACGCTGCAGAGAGCATCTCTGTGTTCCTCAACTCATTCTGCAACACACACACACACACACACACACACACACACACACACACACACACACACACACACACACACACACACACA
>JAOUWY010000038.1:817183-828651 GCA_025728095.1 Prietella phreatophila
AAATGAATCACACGTATATAAAATCACACGTACATGAGTCACCTGTAAATGAGTCACATGTAAATAAATTACATGTATATAAATCACACGTAAATGAATCACATGTATATAAATCACACGTAAATGAAATGAAATAAATAAATAAATCTAAAACGTGGATTTAAGGAAGCATTTAGAAGTTGTTTAAAAACATTTATTTCACATGACCCCTAAAAGCATTTCCGTGTCAATCATTTATAGGTCTCACCTGCCACAACACTGCGTTTCTCAAAGGCAGCAAAAGCTGCGACTCCTAAATTAATTGAATCTTGTTTTACTCCACGAAAATCATACACTGTTCACTTTTAAAACGTTCATGCAGCGAGAATGGTCTTATCACTAGCTCATAACTGTAATCAAGGCAGTCTGCTCCAGCTGGGTGTTGACAATAGGAAGTCAGTATTTGGCTGATTATCTGCGCATGTTTCTTACCTGTAAAGTGGATGATGAGTTTATGCAGGTTGAGCAAATAAACCCCGAAAATAAGACGACATCTAATTAACCGGCTCGTTTCAAACGCCCCATTATCCCGCTGAACATGATCGTCGTTCTGTAAACACGATAAAAGATCACTTCATTAGTGTGCGGTGGGAAAACACGGAGCTTCAGCTGTGAACTAATTCACATGACAACAACACGGGGGCGGAGCAAGAAGCGCGCTCCTAACTAAAGCCCGGTATCTCCGGAATTCAAGAAAAACACATCTCTAAAATGTCCACAGCTTGTAATTCCTGCTCTCGAGTTACATCGGGTGTTCTTCGCGAATGTAAAGATAGACAGAGCGCAGTAATTAGGTTAGT
Source organism: Prietella phreatophila (assembly GCA_025728095.1). Classification (NCBI taxonomy): domain Eukaryota; kingdom Metazoa; phylum Chordata; class Actinopteri; order Siluriformes; family Ictaluridae; genus Prietella; species Prietella phreatophila. The sequence goes on from JAOUWY010000038.1 coordinate 818,023, forward strand.
TTCGTTCATACTTCTGCTCAGGATTCTCCTCACAGTCCTCCCGTCACAAACATGACCACTTCCTGGTTCTGGTCAAAACAAAACTCACTGCCATTGGCTACAAAGGTGACACGTCACACGCATCCCGGAAGTGAAGTTCTTACAGTCGGTTATCCCGTTTAATTTGTGTTAAAGAGTTCACCTAATTTATCACATACTCGTCCTTAACACGTTTATGCGGTTTATTTGGTTGTATTCTGTTGGTCGGGTTGAATAATTTTTATACAAATCGCACCGGTTTGAGCGATAGTTAATGCGGCAGAACAACCGTCTAAAACCACATTTCACACAATCCCCCGCTTTTCAGGTACGTCAAGCTACAGGATGTTGAACAGAAGGATAAATATGAGCAAATACATTTCAACATGAATATATTTAAAGGATATTTTTCTACCTGGAAAAAGAAAACATTCCGCAAAGTATGAATCGCAAAATGTTTGCGTGTTATAATTCACTTAGAGATGAAGTTACGATGCGTTAGGTCATAGGTTATAGAACACGCGTTAATTAATAAATAAATAAATAAAAAAACACATGCATATTTTTTTTATATACATATAAAGATATTGAACATTTTCTGCTTCGTTGTGTAAACCGTCGAAAAATAAAAATAAAAAAACAGGACCGCCCGAGCTCCTTTATGTGCACGCCCCTCAAATCGATTTCAGCCTATCAGGTTTGAGAGAGTGAATGCGGCTGCCTTGGTAACAAGCGCAGTGTGATTTAAACGGACCAATCAGAAGCGCGCGTTCAGTCATTTAAACTGCACGCGGAACTCGGGGGGGGGGATTTTCAGACACTTTTTGAGTTCCGTGGAGACAAAACGCACTGGTTATAATCTGAGACACGTGACCGGCTTTTATCCTGTTTAATACTTTTTATCCGTAGCTGCTTTAATTGGACTCGTGTGAACCTATTGTGGTAAGTTTTATATATAAATATATGTAAAAAAAAAATCAATAAAATGGTCTCTAAGTTCGAGTTAACGTTACTTCCGTGGCCGCGAGGTCACGTGCCGTGTAAATGATCCGAAATGACTATTTCCTTCAAGTTTAACGTCTTTTATCTGTAGTATTTATTGACAGATCCGTTGCTATAAGTGCGTTGTTGCTTTTTAAAGGTTTACTAACCAAAGCAAGCTCCTGCTTTATGACGTGTGCGCCTCAGTTCCAGTGCATTGTGGGAAATGACTCGTAGTGTTAATGGCAATAATTCACACAAGATCTTCACAGCTTGCTCCTGATTTTATTTCTGCAAGATTGAAAGTAAAGCCAAGCCCACCAGTGTATGACCATGAAGACTCCATATGACTTCTTCTTCATGCACTTATTAGTGTCCCTCCTCTACCCCCACAGTGATTGAGCTTCAGCCGTCGCTCGTCATGGCTCACTTCGGTTTCGAGAATGATATGCAGAATGTGTTGAAGCTGGACATGCCCATCACCAATGCCCCGATGGCCAGGTGGCAGAGGAAAGCCAGCACGTCCACCTCGGCCAACACGAGCGCTCTATCGCCGAGCAAAAGCACCAACCGGTCTCTCAGCCTGTCCAAAACGCCGAGCAGGACACCGGGTACGAGCCGTTGTCGGTTCCTCGTCTTACCGTGGCATTCTAAGTACTAATATTCGTGTTTAATCCTTTGTAACTCTGTATCTAAACAGGGAAGAACGGTAAGAACCAAAGCACGCCCTCGAAGGCCGGAGGAGACCGGTTCATCCCCGTCAGGAACGCCAAACAGTTGGACGTGGCGAGTTTCCTCATCTCCAAGGAGAACGAGCCGGTTGAGGAAGCGGCGGCGTCCGCAGTAAGTCTCTATTACTTTTGTTTTTCCTGTTCAAAAACCTATACTCCGGATCCGAGTGCGTGGATTTGAACTGGCTTATCGATTGTTCAAATATCAGCAAACCAATCAGAAGGCCTGGTCCGTGACTCTCAACGGCTGCGACATTGAAGAGGCCAAAATCCTGCACCTTGGAGGAAAGCCTCTTAACGCCCCCGAAGGTCAGAGCAGCTTCATCGTGTCGTGTTTAATCACTTGCAAAAACGTGGACACTTTTATTTCCTTTCAAAACGTGCCGGAGTTCAATAAAGACTTTCTGCTTGTAGGTTACCAGAACAACTTGAAGGTTCTGTACAGCCAAGTTCCCACGCCCATGTCGCTGAAGAAGTCCCGCTACATATCTTCGGTTCCAGAGAGGATTCTAGACGCGCCGGAGATCAGGAACGATTTCTGTAAGTAGCACGAATGCTGGTTCTGGGTCAGTCTAGACGAGCGATGATGAACGCACGATGCTGTCGATCGGGCTCCTTCACACCACGGTGCGTTCACTCAGATCTGAACCTGATGGACTGGGGCAGACTGAACATCCTGGCCGTGGCTCTTTCGGAGTACGTGTACCTGTGGGACGCGGCGACGGGGATGATCGTGCTGCTGAAAAAGATGTAGGAAGAGAACGGCTACGTGTCGTCCGTCTCCTGGAGCAAAGACGGAAACTTCTTGGCCATCGGGACGAGCGACTGCAAAGTGGAGGTAAAAAACAAAACCCTGCCAAATATTATTTACATGTGGATGGGGGGCGGGGGAGTGAGTATGTTTTGATCTCAAGGATCAAATCATCTTAAACTTCTGATCTTAAACACATTTTCCACATTTGTGTGGAAGAATAACAATTCACAAATGCATACGTTTGTATCCGGTGTTTTGAACCATATCCAGTTTTGAGTTAAAGCAAGTTTTATACACCCCCCCGGTTTGTACCAGTGTTTTAATACTGAATGCGTTTGGTCACGCCGGCTGTAATGAATTCCTGCTCGCTTCCCTGCAGCTGTGGGACGTTCAGTATCAGAAGCGTCTGCGCAGTATGGACGGTCATCGTGCCAGAGTCGGCTGCTTGAACTGGAACGATCACGTCCTGTCCAGGTAAGTCCGATCCCATTCATGTGGTGGCTGTAACGCTAGTGCAACAGGGCGGCGTAACCTGCTGAGAAAAGCTCCATCTGCCCTCTTCTACATTCGTCGGCTCACAGAGGGTGACCGTTCGCTAGAGTCGCTGTGATTGAGCCCTGGAGAAGGAGCATCTTCCTCCCACCCCGAGGTTATGGTTTAAAAGTAATGGCGTAGCAGACCGGATAGGTGTCTGTGTAGCATCCGGGTCACGGCACCAATTTGTCAGGTTCGGAGCTTCAGATCAGCTTTACGACTGAAGCGTATAACTTGTACAGGTTAAACAGTGAGTTAATGTACGGAAGAGTGCGAAGGACAGGGGACACTTTGAAAGATGGACTACTACCACCTGAGCATGGAAACGGTGCCATCACCTCTGACCCCGGGGGGTGTTCCGTTACCCTCTGTACCAGAACATGCACAATGAGAACCACTGCATCTTCCTAGACAACCTAGGCATAAACCTGTCCTGAGTAAGATGAAGTACAGCTGCCTCAAAAGTGTGTGCACTTGTTTCTCACTCTCTCTCTCTCTCTCTCTCTCTCTCTCTCTCTCTCTCTCTCTCTCTCTCTCTCTCTCTCTCTCATATATCGCAGTGGTTCCAGATCCGGTTTAATCCACCAGCACGATGTCCGTGTCGCCGATCATCACCTGTTCACACTCAGAGGTCACACGCAGGAGGTGTGCAGTCTCGCCTGGTCTCCCGACGGCCGCTATTTAGCCAGCGGCGGCAACGACAACCTGGTGAACATCTGGCCGAGCACGCAGGGCGGAGTTCAGATGGCCATGCACTCGTTCAGCGAACACCAAGGAGCCGTGAAGGTGGGCGTGGCATGTTAAAATCGTTAAGCGGGGCATCACTGACTGACTAGATTGGTTTTAAATTTTCGTGCTCATCTTGTTTGGTGTGCAGGGGTTGGCGTGGTGTCCGTGGCAACCGAGCATCCTGGCATCGGGAGGAGGAACCAGCGACCGCCACATTCGCATCTGGAACGTCAACAGCGGCTCGTGCGTCACTTCCTGGGACACGCAGTCTCAGGTGAAGAAAACCGATTGGTACACAGCAGAACTCGGCGAGTTCTGGCTTGTGATTGGTCGGAAGAGGATGTGGTTTATTTTTCTAGAACAGCAGCTCTGACAGTAGCACAGGTTTATATTTAACGCACTCGTTCTGATGCATTATAGTTTCTATAGTAACGGCTCGACCACAGGGACGTGTACAGCGGATGCTTCTATGATCTGATCTGGTTTTGTGTAACGTGTATGGAAGGAGTCTCCAGTGTCAGTGCTTTAACAGTCAGAGGTGAAGCTGTAACGAGGTTCAACACCTTTAGGACCGAAGTTTAGGCTCTGTGGTTCCTCTGTAAAAATGGAAAGCTGTTTTGAGGAAGTGACCATTCATAGCTGCTACAGCATTGCTAATTATCCATTCAATCTTCTCAGGTCTCATCTCTCGTGTTTGCACCGAACTACAAGGAGCTCATCTCCGGTCATGGTTTCTTACACGACAAGATCTTCATCTGGAAATATCCCTCGCTCGCTAAAGTGGCCGAGCTCGAAGGTCCGTTCCGTTACTTTTTAAAAGCTATCGTTTCTACCGTCGTCTGACAAATCTCCCCCTCTCCCCCACGTTTACAAAGCCCTACAACTTTATCATTCTTCTGTCTTCCAGGCCACGAAGGCCGCATCCTGAACATCGCCCTCAGTCCCGACGGCACCACCGTGGCGTCCATCAGCTCGGACGAAACCATCCGCCTGTGGAAGTGTTGTGATAAAGATCCCGCCAAAAAAGCCAAGCCTGCGAGCAGCAGCATCATCCAGCAGCACATCCGATAACGGCGTTTTTAATCACACTCGCAGACACTAAGTTAATGTTCAAATGCGTTCTCGTCTAATTCAAATAAAGATTTTGTTTCGGTATTTCACCTGTTTTCTGAAACGCGTGCATGGACTTTTTTTTTTTTTTTTTTTTTTAAACTTTTTATTTTTGTGTACTTGTATCGGACACATTTCTAATGTTCAATGTTTTTGAGTATGCTCTATAATCTCGGCTGCCTTTAATGCGGTGCAGTTCAGATGTCCCGGATGTCGGTGTCTTCAGTAAAATGCTTGTTTATCGTGTCTCTCGTGGTTTGAGTGCTGTTAAGGGTGGGTGGAAGGAGTCTCTGCTGTCAGTGCTGTAACAGGAGTTGCTGGACATCCTGTTTAAATATTGTATTTACATTGGAGAGAATAAAGTGAGGTAGAGCTAGCACCTGGTTATAGCTGCTCTAGTGTAAGTGACAACATGAACTACCCTGTTTTGTGGACTTCTCACAGCATTAAACACGACTAAATGGGATTTTTTTGGGTGAAATAGTTGTCTACAGCACTTTGTCTTCTTGTGGTGGTTTTTCAGGCAGAAAACTACTTGAATCTGTGACATGACATGGAGTAGTTACGTATGTGGTCGTTGTGTTTGTTGGTAAAGGACACTCGTTGTACATGTGTTTGATGCACAGAAATGGAAGAGGATTTCAGCTGAATGAGCATTGTCGTGATGTCACAGGACTTGTCTGCACGAATCTGCAGTAACTCCCTGGAATACAAGGCTGCATGAGGAATAAAACCGTCACAGGAAGAGAGACGACATCAGTGTAGCGGTGTCTTCATCAGCGCATCATGGGCTTGATTCTTAGTGTCACTGCAGTGTTTTATTCCATTCAGTCTTAAACAGATGACCTCCTGCAAAAGCATCAAAGATGAACATTTCATCTGAGTCAATTATATACAGTGCTGTGTTTTAGCAAAAGTTAACACCCCTTTTCTAATACAAACTTAATTACGGGCAGTGGTGGCTTAGTGGTTACTGATCGGAAGGTCCAGGGTTCAAGACCCAGCACTGCCAAGCTGCCACTGTTGGGCCCTTGAGCAAGGCCCTTAACCTGCTCTGCTCCAGGGGGCACTGTATCATTTCACTGTGCTCTATTGTATGTGGCCAATAAAGACTCATTAGCATTATGAATTGAAATTTTTGATGACTTCATTATCAAGGCAGTACAGAAACAATTTTTGATGCTGAAACATTAGTACATCAGTAAAGAAAGCAGCATATTAAATAGTGAGAACTTTCAGACTCAAAAAAAATGAAGGCTGCAAAAATAAGCAAGTGCAAAGTCTCGAAGATCGGTGTCTGGTTCTGTGAGATGTTCAGTATTCTCTCTTCCTTATAAAACTGCTTTGATTGTACTCACACCAAATACTGACTAATTTACTGTTTACAGTACTAAAAAGTTGGTTACATTTAGTGTCATTTTGCCCTACAGCGTTTCTTTGCATGTGCCTAAAACATCTAACATGACCCTAGGAGTTTAGTGAAATGGACCACCAGCATCCAACCAGTCAGGCTAAAGACCACTACATTCACCCGTCAATCATATTGCATGTCAGTTCTGAAAGCTCCGCCTCCAGCCGACAGCTACCTTTTGCAAAATTAAATCTTTAAGCAGCGATTAATATAAAAGTGGTTTATTTTTTTTTAAGTTATACACATTTAAAAAAAAAAAAAGCCATTCCAGCCATACTATCTAACTTTGCACAAATATTTATTTACAGTCGTACTCATTTCAGATGCATGGTCTCGAGAAACCGGGAGAATCATACGTGCTAAAAACAAAAGTCAACGTGACATCTGTGAAGCTGGACATCTCTCTCTTCATGCACCGTGGACAAATAAATACAAAAAAAAAAACAACCCAAAAACAAGGCAAGGCAGGTGAACAGAAACGTGGCCCATCATCTCCCGCGTGATCTCACGAAAACATCCACAAACCCAGGAACTATGATCATTCTCGCCATGTCCTTCATGCTAGCCCTTCTAGTGCTAGCTGCCGCAGTGTTTCTTCCCCCCATTCTCCTTTATACCTCCTTCACTTTCCCGTTCACAGCAAACCCGTTCGTGTAGTGCGCACTCCCGTTCTCTAGGTGTGTGCCGTTAGCAGATACGGCCACCTCGGTACCATTAGCGCAGCCATTCTGCTTGGGTTTGTCGTCTCTGCTGACCGGGAGCCGCTTGCCCTTGATGTAAGCCTGGATCCAGAAGTTGGAGAAGAGGATGAAGAACAACACACCGTACATCAGGATGAGGTGGATGAATATGGGCACCTGGTATTCACAGTTCTCCATGAAGTAATACTGAGAGATGTGGACAGACACCACGATAAACTGAGTCTGTGGGGGGAAGAAAAAAAAAACAGGGAATAAATGAAATAAATCCGTTCCCAATTCGTCACTGATCCAACCAGACTCTAAAGCGGACCTTCAACAATGCTCCAGAACGTAGCTACGAACTTGGGTCCGTTTTAAATCCCAATGATCTACGTTAGCTTTAATTTGAATATAAATAGAATGGAGTATTTAAAAAAAATAAAATAAAAAAAAAGCAGCACACTAACCAGCTGGATAGCGGTCATGTATTTCTTCCACCACAGGTACTTCTGAAAGTGCGGGCCGGCTGCGGAGAGGCCGTAGTAGCTGTACATGATGACGTGGACCATCGCGTTGATCATGGCGTGGAAGCTACCCATTCCCCCGGCTGGGATCCGGAAACAGATGGGGCGGAGTTATAAAGCAAGAAGCGTATTACAATACGACGCGTTCATTATGTGGATGAACGCCTCAAAGTTTGTACACCTCCCCCCCTCCTCCACACAGTGTTCGTACGACTCAAACACCTGAAACATTATGTTCCGATTTGTCGTTGCAAGTGTCCAAAATGTTTGTTAGCACGTTCTCTCAGGAACGAGTGGCTGAATGGAGAGCATTTAAATTTTTTTAAATCTCTTAAGAAAATTATGAACGAGGTTAGAGTTGGTGCTGGAGTATTAAGGCCAAGGATGGGTGTACAAATATTTAAACAAAAAGGTTAGCTAGAGCACTTTCAGAAAGGTCATAAGGTGAAACAAGAACACCGTACTTCCACTGTCCCCAGGGGGCAAGGAGCATTAGAGACCAACGTATTACAGTCCCCGAAATATTTCAGGAGCTTACGATTTTTCAAAACGACAGCAGATTTTCTGCAGATTCGCGTCACGTGACGTCATAATGACGAGCGTTTAGCCGAAGCCCTCCTCCATCCACGTGCGTCTCGTTTACCAATAAACATCACGCAAAACTATTTCGTGCGATTCGGGTGGTTATCCGCCAAAGGGAAAAAAATAAATAAATAGAAATCAAATAAAAAACCTCTGTGAAATCCTGTACAATCGGATCTTAAAAAGAGTGGATAGAAAACTCCTGGGAAATGCTGGCAGACCGGATAAAGAATGAACTCGTGTGCCTGTAGTGCAGCATACCCAAGTCTGGGGTGTACAAGAGCCACGGACGGAGCAAGAGTCTAGGACGTCGTTAAATTGTTTAGGACCCTCGTCCTCGAAGACGTGCGCAGTAGTAAGAAAGTTTGCCGTAGACCATAGAGAAAAACACCAAGGTTAAGACACATTAAAACCCAGTTCTAAAGGCTCGGCGACTAAAAAGACAAATAATCGAAGCGTCAAACGTGGGAAGGATCGAGGCGGGTCACGGCCATGTACCATCCCAAATAAACTCCTTTACAATCACGTCTTTCTATAAATGGAGAGAAGGAGCGAGGGGAATTATTGAAATTTTTTTTAAATTACCATTTTTACTATGGCAACTTTGCATGCAAACCATGCAAAGTTTTTTTAAAATTTTTTTTTTAAAGAAGCGTGTTCGCCCTGCATTAAAAAGGAGCACTGAGAGACCAGATGAAAGACTCACCTGGAGTGAGAGTGATGCCCCACCACCAGCTCCAGGGCAAGACCGAGTGGTGAAAGATGTGCAGGAACGTCACTTGACTGCGTTTCTTCCTCAGCACAAAGAAAGCCTGCAGGACCACACACACACACACACACACACACACACACCATTACAGATTATATTAATGAGATACGAGAGGTGACGTGCTAGATTCATTTATTCTTAAATGTCCAGAGGCGATCGCTACAAGCAGTGAAGTACAAGTACACTGGACACGCATGGTTCTAAAAACACAAAACAAGGTCCTTACAGTGTCTAGAAGTTCAACATATTTCGAGAAGTAGAACAACCAGGCCACTCGAATCATCTGTAGAAACACAAACATCCATCTGTAATCTCACGTGCACTGTTCATACCACAAGACAGAAATAATCCACTGTTACAGTAAAACACTCAGGAACGGGGCGGAGTCACTGTTACCACACTGAAGCACCCCCTCTGCCCCGAGTGTTTTATTCCTCTTACGCCACAGCAACTCACCAACAATTACAACTCTTAAAGAAACTTAAGAAATTTCTTTTTTTTTTTAATCCATTTACAGTTACATTTGTTGATGTGGAACATTATCGAAGCATGTGATTTTCCTGCGTTTCTCTCAATTACGTCATAGCAGCTATAAACGATAAATGAGCCGATACGTAACGGAGCAGAGGCTGACGTTTACCCTGAGAGTCTGCGGGCCGGTCGAGACGTCGATGAGGTCACATCTCCACGTGAACGTCGTCGCCCAGCCAGACATCAGGAACTGGAATAAAACAGCAGGAAAAGGAATTGAAACGCAGCGGGATTCCTTATTTCAGGTTACACGCCTTTCGTGTCTTCATCTCGAGCTTGGATGCAAGGTAGCATTTCACCTGGGTGTTTATATTTTTAAAATGAATAAACAAATAAATAAATAAATGCCAGAGCAACAAGGTCATCGGATAATTGTGAATTCCAATGATGTCATTCTGGAATGTCACCTCGACCGGTTATTTCAAATCCAGGCCTGAAATTCCTTTTAGGAGACGACCTGATTGGAGACATTTCATACGTGACCATCGTCACAGCCTTCCTCTCAATCACGTGACGTGAGTGTGATGCATTTCTTACTTATTTAAACGCACATCATCTCTCAATACCACTGGGCCATATACTTCATCAGTATGCAGTAGATTAACCGTTAAAACATTCGTCATGTTTTGTTCAGTAACAAACAAATCGTCCGCTTTAATTTAAAAAAACACAGCAGAATAACGAAGGGTGAAATCTGATTGGCTGTTCACACTTCCACGCATCCAAATGACAGATCAATTCTTCCATCAAGTTGGATCAAGTGTGTTCAGAATAACAAACAGCCAGCGGTGAGGAAGTGTGGTTGAGAGTGGGAACGCCGCGGCCAGATTCATTTACACTCGCACACGCTTCAATTCCGAGCACTCAGGTTGACCTGCTGATGGGGAACCTTTCAACGTTCCAAGTAGAACCTCTTCCTGGATATTAACACCACTTTAATTACACTATGAAATCCTAAAGAACCCCTTTTTAAAAATATTTTTTTTAGAATCAAGAATGTACGTGTTGCCTGAATAAGTCTGTGGTACAAACTCCAAATTATTACTCGTTATATCCTTCTTAATATTCAGGACCTCTCAGGGTTCCACGTAGAACCCTTAATTACTCCCCGATTTTCCTAAGAGCATACGTATTAAACGGCCAAGTGTGTGTAACTCAAAATTGTTGCTCATAAATGCCGTGAACCTGTCAAGGTTCCAAGTAGACCCCTTGTTTATCTAGTGAACCCTTGAGGAACACCCCCCCCCCCCTTAATTGGGGGTTACCTTCTGAATA
>JAOUWY010000038.1:1258515-1269892 GCA_025728095.1 Prietella phreatophila
GTGTGTGTGTGTGTGTGTGTGTGTGTGTGTGTGTGTGTGTGTGTGTGTGTGTGTGTGTGTGTGTGTGTGTGATGTTTATATAAATGCAGTGTACGTGTACAGTCAGGTCCAGAAGTCTGAGCCCAGCACTTTTCATTTAACATCTAATTTACTGTTCAGTATTAATATTATTATGATTACATATCGAAGAGTTCGGAGTAAAGACACGGCACTGTTCCAGGGAGTTCCAGGGAGACCACGATGATCACCGAGAGGTGAAAGAAAGAAAGAATTTAAATTACATAATGAAAAAGTGGAAGATAGAATGGAGAAGGAAATGGAAAGAAAGGAAGAACAACTCGACTAACACGAAAAAAATCAGTAATGGAAAAGAAGCAAGAAAAATGGAAAGATAGATAGATAGATAGATAGACAGACAGACAGACAGACAGACAGACAGATAGATGACAGATAGATAGATAGATAGATAGATAGATATATAGATAGACAGACAGATATATAGACAGATAGATGACAGATAGATAGATAGATAGATATATAGATAGACAGACAGATATATAGACAGATAGATGACAGATAGATAGATAGACAGACAAGAGATAGATAGACAGACAGATAGACAGATAGGTTGACAGACAGATAGATAGACAGACAGATAGATAGATAGATAGATAGATAGACAGACAGATAGACAGATAGATAGATAGATAGAAATTGGACTAGCAGGACAAGACCGAAGACTGATAAGGAAGAAAGAAACGATGAGAAGAAAGGGAAAATGGAAAAGACAGAACGAGACTAAAAGGCTGAGAAAGAAAAGACTAAGCACCAGACAGTAAAACTGAACTAACAGAAGAAAAAGTAAATACTGGAAAAGAAGTGAGGACATTTGAAAGGAAGGGAGGATGGAAAACAGAGAAACGAGAAAGAAAAGTAAAGAACCTAGAAAAAGAAAAGGACAGTTGCGAAAGACTAGACAATAAACTGAACTAACAAAAGAAAGATAATGGAAAAGAAGCAAGAAGGATGGGAAAATGAAAAGACAGAAGACCTGGAAGGTTGGAAGAAGGGTGACACTGAAAAGAAGGGAAGGGGGAAGAGAAAAGAAATCGGAAATGGAAAGGAAAGAATGCAAAGGAAGGATGGAAGAAAGAGTGGTATATGCTGTGCCTGAGGGAGAAACGTGAAGGTGTAGTATCAGATCTTCAGGAGATAGATGACGTGTGTGTGTGTGTGTGTGTGTGTGTGTGTGTGTGTGTGTGTGTGTGTGAGGAAGTCCGATTCCACAAACAGGAAGTAAAAGTTGTTTATTGTTGTTTATCACTCAGACCTTTGGGCGTGGCCATCTGTCTCCACTGCATTGATCACTGTCTGTTCACACAAATGTCTCTTACTCTCTCTCTCTCTCTCTCTTGTTGTTGTTGTTGTCTCCATTTCCACTTCACCATCTCCCCATAAACACACCTCTCAGACCAGCGTGAAGGTTTGTCTCTTTCAACTTTAACCCTTTCATTTCTCACGGATCTGAAGCCCCTCGTGTCAGTCTGTAAATCCTCTCTGTCTGATTCGCCAGTTCGTCTAACATCGTAAATATTTTCTTTATCGTCTGCCGAGAAAACCGCATGAACCCAAACCCGCTCCTTTCTGTGTGCTACTTTTGCTTTTTTTTTCTTCTTTTTTTTTGCCTGCTCTAGTTTTCTTTCTTTTGTTTGTTGGAACAGGCAGGAGCGAAGAGAAGAGCGTAGAGCTCGAAAACGAGGACACAAAGTCGTATTTCGCATTCGGGAACAGAAAACGGAGTCGACGTTACGAGTACTGCTGTAACGCGTTTACGCTTTAAACCAGGATTTCGTATATACACCTGTCAGCCATAACATTAAAACCACTGACGGGGGACGTAACGCTAATGATCTCGTTATAGCAGGACCTGTCGTCCCGCGGGGGGGGTTATATTTATTAGGCAACAGGTGAAAGGTCAGAAGTTGAAATCTCGAAGTCGACTTGTTGGACAAGTGTAAGGATCTGAGCGACTTCGACGACGGAGAAATCGTGACGTCTAGACGTCTGGGTCTCCGAAGTGGCGTGTCTTGTGGAGTGTCCCTGGTATGCAGTGGCTAGTACCTACGAAAAGTGCTCCAAGGAAGGAGAACCGTGAGAATGTGCATTCATATGTGTGAGGAGTGAAGGCTAACCCGTCTGGTCCGATCCCACGAAAGAGCTACCGTCGCACAAACCGTTGAAAAAGTTCATACTGGTTCTGAAGAAAAGGACTCAGAACGCGCTGAGCATCACAGCTTGCTGCGTATGGGTTCTGCGTAGCTGCAGATGGGTCAGAGCGCCCATGCTGACCCCCTGTCCACCACAGAAAGCTCCTACAATGGGCATCTGATCTGGACCATGGAGCGATGGAAGAAAGTGGCCTGGTCTGATGAATCACGTTTTCTTTTGCGTCATGTGGACGGGCGTGTGTCCCTTCCCTGGGGAAGAGACGGCACCAGGACGCACTATGGGAAGAAGGCGAGCTGGCGGAGGAAGTGTGTTGCTCTGCGTAATGTTCTGCTGGGAAACCAGGAAGCTCTGTTGTTAACGTTATTGCTAACAATAATATGAATTATAGCCGTATAGCACGGTTTATAGGCGATGCAAATCGAACAGGGTCTCTCTCTCAAGCTCATGTTTGACTCTGAAGCCTCCTCCGTTTCTTTGCACATGCTATTTACACGTCGTTACTCACCGCACGTCAGCGGAAGATTCGTAATGTCTAGTGTCCTGTGTTTTGTCCTTTAGATTGCACGCCCTGCTTCTTCTCTTCTGCAGTCGACTTTGGCTAACACTCGTTTCCCTCTCCTCCTCTCGCTCACATGCTAACACCCATATCCACACTGTCATTAAGCTGTAATACGCAAACGCATTGACATTCAGCGCGGTTAATTAAAAAGAACGTGTGCCACCGCTTCTTTTATTTATTTATTTATTTTTTATTAAGACTCTGTTCTCCCGGCCGTGCTGACGACCTAAATCACTTGCAGTTATTGCTTTGGAAAATATCTCGGGCGTTACCGCCCAGTTTCACCTTCGTTGCCTTTTCCATTTGTCTCTGAGACACGTTTGTAACCATTTTGAGGTTTTTTTTTTTTTTGTCAGATTTTCAAATCCTGCCCCGTGTCTAATTGAAACAAAGTGCTGGCGAGAACCTCCAGAAGGCAAGACTTGGCTTTTTTCCCCCCGAGGCGGGTGCGTAATGACCCGGGGGCGGGTTGGATAACAAGCATGACCGTCGTGACGGTCTAGCCAAATTAAGAAATATTTGAAAATCCATTTTCATGGCGTCTGCTGCGAAAAGCAATTAGCGTCTACGGCATTTCTCCGTGGAGACCTCGGGAGAGGTGCGTTAACGCGACAAAGTCCATTCAGTCCTGCTGTGGCGTTTTGACCACAACGAATCGGAGCGCCCGCTCAGGTTCGGTTCCCTTTAAAGAAAATAATTAAGCGAAGGCTACTTTTGGAAGAAAAGGGACAAGATGGTAATCTCGATGCACGCCGAATAGAGAAGACGAACGAACAGAAGCACAATAGGGCTTTGTGTTGTATTTTAAGGGGCCGTTTTTAACCTTAACCTCCCTTGTGAGATTCTTTATTCGCCCTTGATTTCCCCTTCATGCTGAAAGTGTTTATCCCAGGCCATCTCTCCTTCCTTAAAGTATTCAGATCAGCCTCCATGGCGATAGTCCATTCTCTCTCTCTCTCTCTCTCATTCTCTTCGGTCTGCTCGCAACGTCAACAGGCCCCTTTTTTTCATCTCCATGGGAACCTCTTTATAATGTCAGGTTATCTGCATATCAGAGCTGCACAAAGAGAAGGGGGAAAAAGGCCTCGATGAACAATGCGTGTCCCACGGGCTTTTCTCCCAGCGCTGCAATCCAGATACGGCAGCGTACATCGACGATCTCACGCTATCGACAACCTGTAATCGGAAGAGGTTTCAAAAAGCCCGCGGATTGGAATAGACGAAAAAATTCATTCGAAAGTGAGGGCTGAACACAACACGTTCAATCACGTTAAACATTGGCGAGATATCTTGCTTAGTCCGATCTACCCGAACGGTACGCTCGGCTTTTCCGCCAGTCTTCGTTATCTCTCTGTAGAGTCTCGGGTTGTATTCCGAGGCGCTATACAAAAGACTCGACCCAACGTGGCTGCCAATTTTGGTCGACTTAGCGAGCTTGCTAAATATCACACAGAACTAAACAGGGCGAAGAGGTCTTGGTGCGTGATTTGAGTGACGGATGTAGTGGTACCGTTTGGTAAAGTGTTATGAGGAATCTAACCTTTAGCCAGTTAGCTACACGAGCTAAGGGTCTACCGCAGAATTACTCGGGTGACTGAAGTGATACGGTGTCTGCTCTCGCGTCTCGCCTCCTCTACGTATCCAAACGTCTCACTTTATTCTTTTCGTTATTCGTTCCAGTCCGGCGGGTGCCACCCCGTTTCTCCATCCCGCCCAGCGATCAGGAGGTGATGCCAGGGGGCAACACTAATCTCACCTGCGTTGCCGTCGGCGCCCCGATGCCCTACGTCAAGTGGATGACTGGAGAAGTAGAGCTCACGAAAGAAGCTGAAATGCCCATCGGGCGCAACGTCCTGGAGCTTACCAACATCCGCAAGTCGGCTAACTACACCTGCGTGGCCATGTCTACTCTGGGGATGATCGAAGCCATGGCACAAGTTACAGTCAAAGGTAAAGTTAAGACTTTCTTTCTTTCTTTATTTATATTCATTCCTCACTGGCCTTCAGTTTGAGCAAGAAGCAGAGGAACCGCCAGCCGTTCCTGTTCCATGGTAACGTCGGTAGTTATGTTGCCTGGATGCACAGATAATAGGGCTTTTCTCTGATGGTATGTTTGGTTCAAACGGTAAACCTTTCAAAAGAGAATTGAGAGAAAGAAACTGTTCACCACAAGACGCCATTCTATAGAGAGAAAGACCGGAGCCTCGCAACAGTCCACGGCTCGGGACCTGCCGACGAAAGACATGGTCAGGAGGAATGAAGGGGGGGGGGGATTAGCTTCCATTATTGGTTCATTCCTTGCATGTTGGTATTATGAATCGAAGCTGAACAAGAGAAACGTCTGATTAAATCGACGTAGCATACCTCAGCACAGATCTCGGCTCACTGTTTATTCCTCTAGGAGCAGTTCGATATATTTAAAAGCCTTCTACCGCCAGTGACTTGGACTAAAATAATAAGACCTTAACAATGATAACTTGCACTTTTAATCTTGCCTAACTTCGCTAAAACCAGTGTCAGCTTGGAATCACACGGAACCAGACCCTGATCGTGGCTCCTCCCGAATAAAGAAACGAACGAGTCCGATGTGAGCGTTGTTTGAAAAGTCCTGTCGGATACGCTGTCCGATTCTCTGCCGTTTAACGAGCTTTAGGGACTTGGGAAAGCCGACTGGAGACATAAACGGGCGTCAGCTCTTTGCCCTTTCTATGATTCGGAGCTTGTATTTGCCCACAGCGAATGTACAGAGCAGGCTTCGAGTGTGTTTCGGTCCCACTAGACACCGGGAGTCGCGTTAGCAACCCACTAACTCTATCGGTCTCACTTTGCTCTTCGACAATCGATAAGGGCTCAGAGAGTGTCGCAGACGTTTATCTACAGGCTGGTCGTGAGTCGAAATGACGCGACGATGCGTGTTCCTGACTTGCTCGCCTGCCCTTTGTACTCGTACTCTCTCTCTCTCTCTCTCTCTCTCTCTCACACAAACACACAGCCTTCCAGTCGAGCTCGGCTGTATTTCTTTTGTGCTTTGTGATGGTTCTATCTCTGACACTCTATAAAATTGATTCAGAATGGGCTTCAGTGGCCATGCAAGGTATCACTGGCAAGGAATATAAAGTGACAGTCGTCGTGTGATGATAATACACGTGGGCCATTATTTACGACAGGACCGTTACATCATCCGCATGGTTACTTTAACGCAGGGTTTTTTTTTCATGCAAACTTAACACGCTAGCGTTTAGCATACAAGAACGGGCTGTCGCTGTCATTCGCTAAATACCCAGATGACGTATGGTGAGAGTTACATCGGGAGATTGTCTTTGTAGCTTAACATGACCTTGGTAGCGAATCCCAAGGAACAAGGGCAACGCCTTGGTTACCAAAGGGATACCTTTGTTTTCCGGAGTTTCTGAAAACCTTCATTTGTCCTCCATCTCCTCAGCTCTCCCCAAACCCCCCACGTCTCTGACTGTAACCGAAACGACGGCCACCAGCGTCACCTTGACGTGGGACTCCGGGAACCCGGAACCCGTCTCCTATTACATGATCCAGTATCGCTCCAAAGCCTCCGACAGCAGCTACCAGGAAGTGGACGGCGTTGCCACGACGCGCTACAGCATCGGCGGGTTGAGCCCGTACTCGGAGTACGAGTTCCGCGTCATGGCGGTGAACAACATCGGGCGTGGTCCACCGAGCGACGCCGTGGAGACCCGCACCAGCGAACAGGCCCCTTCGTCTCCTCCGCTGCACGTGCAGGCGCGCATGCTGAGCTCTAGCACCATGTTGGTGCAGTGGGAACCTCCGGAGGAACCCAACGGGCAGATCCGTGGATATCGCGTCTATTACACGCACGAACCAGAGCTGCAGCTCAACGCCTGGCTGAAGCACAACACCGACGACAGCCGACTGACCACAATGTCTGGATTAATCACCAACATCACGTACAGTATCCGCGTCCTGGGCTTCACTTCCGTAGGAGACGGACCTCCGTCGGAGGTCCTGCAGGTCAAAACGCAGCAAGGAGGTATGTTCTTCTTACTTTTCATACAGTCGTTTTTTAACCGCTAATAACTGCTAACGTACAAGCTCCGCCTTTAAGCTTTAGGCGATAGCCCCTACCCGAGTCGCCGTACAGTGCGCTGAGGCGGAAAACAATTTTGCTCAGTGCAAAACCGAAGAACTTCAAACGCCATCCAACCGTGCCTTGCCTTGTTTATTGACTCTTTTGTGGACATTTCTGACATCTAAAATAGGGGTGGGGGACCCAGCTAAGCCTCTGCCAGTCAAAACAATAACGTTTGGTGTATTTTAAGCTTTTTGTTTAGTGAACGTTGCACCTGCTGAACCTCACTGAAGTCCTTCAGATTTTATAAAACCTTTTTGTTTGTCATTTTCTCTTTGTCGCAGCTCTGAGAGACGTAGCTTTTTATAGACAGAGAAACAGGAATAAACACAGCGAGGATCTGGGACTAGTTTTGGTGTGTGTGTGTGTGTGTGTGTGTGTGTGTGTGCGTGCGCGGCGTAAAGTTCAAAGCTCGCTGAAATGATTCATTCTGCTGTGACATGACCGAGATTTGTCTATGCTGCGGATTGAATAAATATACATGTTTACCAAAGTGAGAAACAGATATCGGATAAAAAACACATCATGGAAAAAGCGCCAATGGGGAAGAGTGCAAATAAGTTCAGATGACGAGTCGGACGAGACGTATTCAGTTTGTTTGTTTGTTTGTTTGTTTGTTTCTACGAGGGCCAAGTAGAAAAAAAATAGAAGTCTGTCTCAATTCAAATCTCTTAGTGCCGTTCCAGGCCATTCCTAAAACTTCAAAGAACGTCATAAGCTACGTAATTTCATTACTATAAAACGTTTGAATGACGGTGATGGTCACGTTAAACATGTTTAAGTTCGAGGTGAGAATATATATCGTCGTCTGACGTCGATTCCGGCTTGCCGCTACAATTTTGAATCTAAATATGGCGGGGGCAGGGCCTGGGGGACTTGTCTTGTAATGTATTCCTGTTTTCCAAGATGGTCGCTATAATAATGTTCCAGGCTTCATGGAGTTCTGTTCGTGTTTTTAGAACTGGACAGGGGTTTGGGGGTTGAAAGGTGTATCTTGGGGAGCTTCCATGATTCGTTAGCTCGCATTTGTGACTCGAGCACTAAAGCTAGCGAAGCTGTTGGACCGTGGGCCGAATTTGGCGTGAGGTGTCCAGGATAAAAGGTTCTGACCGGTTGTAATCGGGTTTATTAACGTTTACTGATTTCTTCACTAACGTCCTTTCTTTCCCGTGCGCTCTTCAGTCCCGGCACAGCCTTCCGGGTTCGAGGCCGAAGCCGAACCCGAAGCCAAGATTATGCTGAAGTGGCTTTGGCCCGTTCAAGAGCCGATCACTTTGTACGAGCTGCATTACTGGGAGGACGGATCAGACAATAAGGTATGGCAGATTTGGACTTATCCCCCTTTTTTTTTCTTTTTCTTTTTCTGTCTCTCGGTTATTGGGCTCCATGCAGGGGGTTATTCAAGCGTATGGTTCAGGGCCATGACTGAGAATCAAAGATGGGTCAAAAATGTACATTTCTGCACCGTGGCCCCGGGGCAAACGCCTGCGAATCGTTTCGAGAGGATGAGTTCTGTAGATTGTTTGCCTTTAAAAAACAAAAACAGGACATTCTAATCAATTCCCACTGACAATGGAGCTGCAGATTCAAGTCTTGGCAAAAACTCACATGCCATGTGGAGGAGACGTGGGTAAAATCGGCCCATGTTGAGAGCAGATGCCTTTTGAACGCTCTGATCATTCCCTGTTCCGGTAAAAATGTGGCTGTGGACTATAGGGGCAGTATGGTGGCGTACCAGGATGAAAACTAAACTTAAGATATGTATTCCAAAATTCAGATTCTACAAGTATGCAAATTAGAAACCACCCCCCAAGTCATCTGGCATGGCCTGCATTTGCATAAAATATCCTGACGGTCCGTTATTTTTAATTCAGTAACACTCCTTTACTTTACTCCTTTACGAGAAATCCAGATGAAATGAATATGCAAATTAGGAGAAAGAAAACTCTCTCGCCTTTATACTCTCTTTCCCCATTTTCTGAGTAAACTGGCGCTACACTACATGGCCTTCATTTGCATACATGATCCTGATTGGTTGTTATATTTTATGATGCAAAAAAACCCCCCACCTTTTTACTTTCATTACATAATCTACATTCTATTAATATGCAAATTTAAGCGTTCCTTACCACTGTTCCAGGGGAATTGATGTTACGTGGATTTCATTTGCATACTTGAACCCGATTGGCTGTTATATTTTATAATGACGCAAGACTGACTTTGAGAAATCACTTTTACGGCCATTAAGATATTTACGTGCTATGAATATGTCACTTGGAAACGTCCACAACTTTACGAGTAAACTGTAAAAAAAAAAATAAAAAAAATAATGAAATGGTTTTCATTTGCATACTTGAATCTGATTGGCTGTTATAGTTTGTGATGCAATAACCCTCACCTGACATGTTTAATGAGATTTTCATCCCTTGTTTATTAAAAAGGTAAAAGAAAGAACAAAGCATCACAACGGTTTGTGCGTATTGTCACATTTTGAGGAGCTGAATTAAAAATAGACACATTTGTTCAAGTGTAAAGAAGTGAAAATCACCTACACTACACTTTTTTTGGGGTGAACTACTGAAGACTCCGAGTGAATCCACCGAGTCCGCATCAAATGTTTGTTTATTTAGAATGAATATTTATATGGCATTTAATGTTGTTGAGTTTTTTATTCCCCCCCCGAATAAAAGTCATGCCAGGACAATGAAAACTCCTTCTTAATGCTAGCATGATTAGCATAATGCTAGACCAATTTTAGCATTGAGGCTTGTATATTTCACCGGGGTTTGGTGAGTCTCCTCCGAGATGCCATGCTTACCGCCTGGTCCGAGATTGCGAGACACGGATGTCTTTGAAAAGTGAATAAAGGTTGAAAATAGGAAGGTGTTCCGTGTTCTTTTTGCAGATTCGTGTCACCTTCGTCCCGGCTGGGTCGTACGCCGTGGAAGGCCTGAAGCCAGACACTCTGTATAAGTTCTCCCTCGCCGCCCGCTCCGAAATGGGCCTGGGGGTCTTCACTAAGCCCATCGAAGTCAGGACCGCTCAGTCCAGTGAGTGCTCTTCTCTTTCCTCCTGCTATATCCGCGCTAACCTAGAAAACATTTAGAAAGAAAGAAAGAAAGAAATCAACCCGCTGCTCAGGGAGGGCAGTAGATTTCCTCTCCATCCCTTTCCTCTCCTGTCTCTGCCATTAATTATCCCGTTTTCCTGAGCGACGCCATCCACAAGGGCGGAATTTCACTGCCGGTAATACAAATACAGCGTAAATCTAAACAAGCAGATACGGATATGCAAATTCATGTTGGTTTTAGCTAATAGCGGGAAATTTAGGGCGGAGTCTGTGCAAATAGATTCGTTTAGCATCAGCGGTGTGATTTTCGAGAGAGAAAAAATACACAATTGTGCACAAAGTAATGAGGACCTTTCTTGAAATTCCAACAGTGTCGCGGCTTTGAAATCTTTCTATCGACGGTCTGTATCAAAGAACAGGACCAACTGTTATATTCTCTTTACATTCACAGTTCATGTTCTAGAATGGCTACTGAACAAGTTTCAAATGTATTGGGGGGAGGGGCTGCTTAGCATAAGTACGTTATATATTATATTACATTATATTATATTATATTATATTAGTAGATCATATGAATAGATTTATAATAGTTACAGATTTCTCTCTGTGCTGATAAATAAATAAATACAAACCCGTGGATGGTGAACAGGTTGCCAGATTGTTCCATGTTTTCGATCACGATCAGTGGTTTAACTGAAGGCATCCGACACTCGCAGCTTCACCTCGAGACGGTTACAACGCCGCCGACACTGGAGACTCCTTACGTAAATCCGCCGTGTAATGAACGTCTCCTTACTTTAAGACATCTTCACCGTGTCGGTGAGAGTGCATCGCGTACGCCGTGCAAGTCTCGGTTACCATAGCAACGAAATGGAATCAAGACCTTTTGACCGATCAGAATCCAGAATTCTTATTTGATACTGAAGAAGACGAAAAAACGCCCAATATGGCGACCCTGATAGTGGCGATCCTGTCCTGCCAGGCTCGGGTTGTTCATAAAAGTCTCCCATTCCCTGTTTTTTTATTCTCTTATTCATCTTTTTCTCCATTATTGACTCTTTTCTGTGTCTTGTGTTGTATTTATTTAAAGAAACGGACGAACGTATCCCTTCTGTTCTTTTTAACTCATAAATGACAGATTTGTTGATGTTCAGTACTGATGTTCATTCGGTGATTTATGTTAGTTATTTTATTATTATTATTATTATTATTATTATTATTTGTTGTTGTTGTTGTTGCGTGTGCATTTTTTTGTTTTGTTGTTTTCACACTTCTGGGCTGTGGATAATTTAGCCAGATTCACCTGCGTGCCATTTGACACTGATTTTAATTAAATTTGACCTTTCATTGGGTTTGCCTAAAAGGAATGAAAATACCCTGCCAGCCAACACACACG
>JAOUWY010000038.1:1374876-1385610 GCA_025728095.1 Prietella phreatophila
GGCTTCAAGCAGTCGTCTATTAGCACGTACAGCATGGCTAATAATTAACTGCACTTAAAGCGTTCGTAAAAAATTAATAAAAACACCCAAAACTGTATACGGCACCATAACGAAGACCAACTGTATGCTGATACGTGAAATTCTGGAGTGACGTCGGAAGGCGTGGCGCGGTGACGTAATGACGCGGCTCTTAATCTAATTATGATGTAGAACATGTAAACCGGGAACATGACTCATGTAAACACCTTCATCACATTATTACCTTACTTAGATTAAGGTCAATAATCAGATTACTGCTGTCCATGTAAACACAGTCCGTGGGTGTGAGGTGAGCTACAGTCTCTGGACGGTAACACGGTTTCGAGAAGGATCTGGCAACCCTGCTCTAGCTCCGTTAGAGAAATGGGAGGGTGACACACACACACACACACACACACACACACAGAGAGAGAGAGAGAGAGAGACACACACACTCACTCACTCACACACTCTCACTCACACACACCCAGACTGAGTTGCAGCGTTCGTAGAAAAACATGGAGGTTGTAGGAGGAGGAATAAACATGCCATCGGTCAGGGTAATTTTCTGAGCTTTCCGAGGACGCAGAAAGCAGGTAAACAACAACAACAACAAAGGGCGAAAGAAAGTAAAAAACCCTCTTAAAGCGCACCGCAGATGTGTGTGTCGAGGTATGTTCACTCTGTACCGTCGGCATGCTAATGGAGTTAGCTTCTCGTGCTATTTTCTCAAGAATGTCAGTGTAAAGACAACACTCACACTTCTTCCTAGTTTACTCATGTCTACCTTTATCTCCATATCTACTTTGATCTCCATGTCTTCCTTTATCTCCATATCTCAATGTTCTTTAATATTGTCCTGGTCCTCTCTGTGTATCCGACCTGTTGGTGGTTGTGAATTAACGGCACTTTCTCTCCACACACACCTCGGTCCTGGTCCTGGTCCTCCTGGGAGGTTTTCCACTGGAGAATAGTACCTGGTACCCGGTACCCTCCGGACCGAGAAAGGTTCACGAGCCGAGCCGGTCTCTCCTGGAGGAGGGGTTCTGTACTGTGCATACGAACCGTATACACGAATGGCCGAAAGTATGCGGGACGCGTACGTGGCTCTTCTCCGCGTGTACGGTCTTTTTCACGCCCCGGAGTCGTTGCCGCCGTTTTCCCCCTTCACGGGAACGGAGGACGCCCGGATGTGTCCCGGCACGAGCGAGCTCCGTGAAGACGTGGCCACGTCGCCATCGACATCGGCGCCTGACCTCACGGGAACATCCGGATCGCCCCTGGAAAAAAAACGCGCTTTCTGAATTCCATCGGAAAGCCTTCGCAGACGAGTGGAGTTTGTTATAACGGCGAAGACGGGCTACGTCCGTTCGGAAAAGGCCCCGCGGGTGTGACGGTCAGGCGTCCGCAGATTTTCGGCTACGTGGTGTACAACGAGCGAACGTTGTAAGAGAGAGCTAACGTCAGTGTTCGCCAGTCGAACCACGCATCTAAGGCGGCTGTTAACGTAACTAGACGCGTTTTAACGTAAAATTACGATGGAAAGATTTTTTATTTTTTTTAAAGTCTCCGTTTTAATCGTAAATATACGGATTGTTTTGCCAGAAGTGGGTCTGGTTATCGTAATCGCTCGCTTTTCGGTTGAATTCGGGATTGTATTAATCTTCTCCGCCCGGAATATCGACTACCGTCGTTGTTAAACCCCCAGTTTAACTCCCCTACCGTTGATATGATTCCTAACTGAAAATACGTTCGCACATTAAATACGTTCTCGTAGCACCGGCTGTATATTCAGTAGAAATATTTTCTCTGCCCGTTCCTAATATTTTGTCTAGTCTCGAGGTAAAGTTTTACGGGTCTGTCGTATAGACACCAGGTTCCTCGGAGCCGGTCGTCATTTGAACCGTTTTTGCTAGCGCTTGCGTCCGGTCCTGTCCGGGGATTATCCGCTCGTCTCGTTTAGAAACGGCGCGAGCGTGAACGCTTGAGGACCGTCACGTGTGCCGATCATGTGATCCGGTGAGCTGTCCCCTCCCAGTAATAACCACACGCTTTTTTAAAATAAAGTCCAGTTGGGTGTGGTCTGAGACGCAGCCCGTATATTTGCGCACAACTCGGAGGGTGTCATTATCCCGTGCGGTAATCGTAGCGTCTGAAGACGGGGTTTTGAGAGGTGAGTGGAGACGCTTTATGCACGTCGAGATCTCATGTAAAGATCGCTCGCCGGTGTTGACTGTCGGCCGTGAGACGGCGTCTTTGTCTGATCCGAATATTTTGTTATCTGGTCCTGTTTGATTTGTGTACTTCAGCCTGGTTTTAATTACGTGAGCTGCGTGTGAAGCTGGGCTCATTTCTAAAACGTTTCCCGAGGCAGGGCGCGATGGCACGGCAGGTCTAGAACCGCATCCGTTCAGACAGGTAAGAAGATCCTTGCCAAGCCGAACCCGTTTGCTGCGACAGCTCGGGAATGTGGCGTTTTTGGAGCGAAGCCGTCTCCTCTGATTATTTGAATGATGAAATCGCAATGCGCGTTTCAAACTCGGGAATGTTTTGCCAACTGTAGCTTTAATTCTGATTTGCAAATGGCAAAAAAAGTAAAAAAATCCAGCACACCGCAGCTTTAAATCTGTTTCACGAGGCTGCAAGACGCCGACCGTCGTCCACACCCATTCACAGGGATGTTTAGAATAGAAGACTAATGATCATGAAGTGATTTTAAAAACGTTAAACGTATTGTTGTTCGACAAATAGACACGTGATTGATCTTGTGACGTACAGAAGGTGTGTCCAGTGTCGGAGGTGAAGCTGTAAACTTTCGTTTCCCGTATTAACGTGATCTAATGAGCTGCGCTTTTTCACCGTAACATTAGAATTTGAACATTTTTAGGCCTTGAAACAGCTTACAATAATGTATTTGTGTAATATTACTCTGAAAACGAAGCAGTTCAGTGTTTTTACTAAACTCAGAGCACAATTCGTAACTAGAGAAATGACGAAAAATCCTTCTACTCTTTAGAAGTACCGTACGAGCATCAGCGTGGTCAATGCCTCTGAATAAATTCAAGTAAATCATAAATCAATCAATAAATAAATGCATTTTGGCTCCAAAAGTCCAGTTTGTGGAGATAATCGGAGCAGCAGTTGGTGTTGTGACGAGTGCACAGAGATGGTCAGGTTCTGACTCCAAACCCCTGCAGTGTCGGTCGCACTGGTCGATGCTGAAGATGAAGACGGATCAGGGTCTGAATCAGGAGAGTTCGCGTCACGATCGGTTTCGGTTTCAGCATCACCTGAACTTTCACTGCGGTCACTATCTAAAGTCCTCGCTCTCGCCTGTGGAACTGTGGATGTTTTCTTTTTCACTGTTTAGATGTAAAAACGAGTTTCATTAATAGAAGGATTTAATTGGTCGCTGAAGTGCGGAGGTATCAGAGGAGTACGGTACTTTGAGGGTACTTCTACGGACAGATTTCAACAAACTCCGGAAGCTGTCGGTTCTCTAAACTGTCGGTTCGGTAAATAACTATCACTGCAGTTTTTCTTTGAATTTGTCTGCGATTATCTGCAAATAATCCGGTCGAATAAATTCTGCCGCTTTCTGCGATTTTCGTTCCCGACGAGTTGTCCGTTTTACAAGACGCGACGGAAACCTCTCGCACTAAAAGGTCCTTTCGCACCGAGCTCCAAACGATCGATCGATCGTTTACCGCCTGCACACTAGGTGGCGCAACCCGCGAACTTTGTTTATTCTACGCAGAAACCGAGGCAGAAAATTGTTGTTGTTTTGGTTTTTTTAACAGCACCGTCAAGCTGTTTCAGACTGAACGGGAAATATGACGCAGTAACACGGGGCACGGGAGTGGGACGAAAACGACCTTTATTTGTGCAAGATCAATCAATCGATCAGTCGAAATAAATAAGAACACTCCGAAAACCGCTTCGGAGTCTTTCAGTGGCGTTTACAAGTCAGCCCCGATTCCACAGCAGCATCTCCGGGCACATGATCTAAACCTCGAATCTAATTGGACGACACCCTGGACGGGCGTGTCTGTCGGTCGGTCGGTCCGTCCGTCTGTCCTTCATATGTGAAGTGTATTTCTGGCACGCTAATCGTAGACACTAGACACGTTGATCGGTGAAGACGTCGCTGTTTGACTTTTTCTTCTTCTTAGTTTATCCATTTTTACGTTATTATTATTATTATTATTATTATAATAACATCGGCGGTGCAGTCGTGTAGACGGGCTGCTTGGACTGAACTAGTTCCAACTGTATGAAACTTGATTCTCGATTTCAAAATGTTTTTTTTTCCTCGCACGATTATCAATAACATCGCCCGATATTTAAAAAAAAAAGTATTAATCTTGGTAAATGTGAGTAAAGAGGGCTGTGGAAAAAGACGTCTTTATTGTTTTCAGCTTTTTTTTCTAACAGGTTTATCCAAAAAAACCCAAACGAACCTTGTTAAAGATGGGTGTGCAACAACTATTGGCACCCGTATGAATTCATACGAGGAGAAATATATCATTGAAGTATATTTCCCATGAATATTTCACTTGAAAATGAATGAAAAAATGCCGTACACCTGAGTGACGAGGAACAGGAAATCTGAGGCTATATTTAGGACTCTTTGTCTGACTCGTGCTAATAATAATGTTCGATGAGTGTGCGATTAAACCTGAAGATAGACTGGTAGTTGTAAGCTTCCTGTAATGTCTCAGCCTCACCGGGTGGACCGTTTCGCACACGTGTAGCCGATCAGCCCGACTGCGCTCGCTCTGCTGTATATGTCACGCTTTCTTAAAATAAGAATCTTAAAAATACCCCTCAATGCGAAGTGTGAAAACACAGGCGTGCATGTATAGCCGCTCCGGGCGTGTGCTACGTGTCTAAAAAAAGCTCAGAAATGAGGAAGTACATGTGGTGGTGGTTTTTTTAATCTTGTGGTAAAGGATGTTGTTAAACGTCTACACGTTATCCTGTTCGGCCGGAGAGTCCGTCACGTATTCACGCTGAGCTAATACGTCCACGACCGAAAAGATATGCTTTCCGGTTACAACCCGCGTCGAGATTGCGTCAGGGACGTCTTCGCAGAAGACGAAAGGACAGGACGTCCTACTTTTTATCCGTTTATAGTTGCGTCGAACGGTCCACGAAACGAGCCGGTTCCTGAAAAGCACTGGCGCCGGAGACTCCTTCCGTACGCGTTACATAAACGTCTCCTCCGCCGTGTCAGCAGTTTATTTATTTATTTATTTTAACCCGTTCACCGTCCGCCATACGGGTCTCTGCGAACGAGCTGTTACCGTGGAAACCAGGGACACACCGAAAAGTTCAGACGGGGAGAAAGAAGTCGTTCGGCGTTTCCGATAATTAGCTCAAAATAGCGATTTGCAGTCGAGAGGTGTGTACCGCGCCCGAGCGCTTTCCGACGACAGGTCTGATACGCCACCTGAACGCAAGACATCCGATCTAATCCAGTCCAATCTACTACAATACGATACGCAGAGAAGCGCAAAGATTAAAGTGCTGATACCGTCTAGGGCTTTACTATACTACTCCTATACTAATACTGTACTATACTAGTACTAAACTGTTAGATATATTAATACTGTACTAGTACCGTACTTAGGGATGTCACGATATTAAAAATCTAGTAGTCGGTACCGATACCGGCATAAAAGTGAAAAAATGTCATGGAAGAGGTCTCCTGGAGGACGACATCCCACAGACCCGCGCGCACACACACACCTTCTACTCTGAATGCAAGCATTAGTTTAAATTCCCTGATCTGGTGGCAGGGCAGAACGATTTGTTATCAGTGACGTGAGGCTATATTTCGCTGCCAGGACGCGGGCGGAACGGCGATGCACGGTGGCCCATTAGGATGTAGTTTATAACATCGCAACGCGTTAGCGTCGTTAACAACCGGCTACCGCTAACATTACACGGAGCGTAACGTTAGTCGGTTTCACGGCCACAATGCCCGCCGCATCAGACGAGCATTATATAGTCTTTCAGGCGCTTCAGCGAATTCCAGGTGTTTCCTCGCTGCGTCTGAACTGAACGATAGTATCGGTTACGCACCGGAAACCGATACTAGCTTTCCTCTCTTTTCCTCTCAGCGAGTCGGGGTGGAGCTAAACTCGTTAAG
Organism: Prietella phreatophila; assembly: GCA_025728095.1. Lineage (NCBI taxonomy): Eukaryota > Metazoa > Chordata > Actinopteri > Siluriformes > Ictaluridae > Prietella > Prietella phreatophila. Next base: position 1,381,049 of record JAOUWY010000038.1, read on the forward strand.
CTGAGCGGATCTTCTGCCGTTTTTCCCCATGCGCTTGTAGGCGTGTGTGTTTGAGGTCATGGCTCTGGTTCGTGTATCCCACCGCATGTTAATCGCTAACACACTCGCCTGGTGAACGGTCAGCCCCAAGAGATGAAAAGCCAGACCTTGGGGTGCTCGTTTGTCTGAGAGAGCTCGAACTCTACAGTGCTGTTGGAAGAGAGAGAGAGAGAGAGATGAAGGATGCTTGTGCATCTGTTGAGAAAAGAAGAACGTAAAAGGGGAAGAAAGCGAAAAGCAAATCTCTGCGAATGAGGAAGGATCGCGATCGCAAGAAGCCCTCCGTCCGTGTACCCTGAGAGATGGTGGGATCCGCCGAGCAGCGCTAGAGGATCGGCGTGAGCGTAGTCACAGGTCATCGAACATGAGGGTGGAGCTCGTCTTGCAGAGCCCACGCTGGAGAAGGTCTCAGAAGGTTCTCAAGGCGAGCGCCCGGTGTGTTCAGAGACGCTAAGCCGAACACCGAAGTGTCTGCTGCATGCGCCGTGGAAGAGGCCGTCCTCGCGCTAACGAGCATACATGTTCGTGGGCGTCGCGGCGTCGCATTCGTTCAGGAAGGATGATCAAATATTTTGACCCGTTCTGACCAAACCAAACATTCAGGAAGTCGTCGTCGTCGTTATTAATCAAAATATTTTATTACAGGTTAGTCACCCTCAGTATAAACAAACACCAAACCGATAAAGAGCTTGAACAACAGGAAGTGGAGAAATAGAATGTACAGGACTGAACATAAGGTTCAGAGAACAAGGTTCACGAGCCGAGAATAAGATTGAACAGGAAATGAAGAGAACCGAGGCATTTATTTGTAGGCCAAGTGGTTGAAAGGTTACCGCAGTGCTGCGTGACATAAGAAAGGAACCGAAAGACAAACTTTTAAGAACTTCCCACGCACGGGAATCGAACCCAGGAGCTTTAGGATTAATGCTTGTTGTTTATCACAGTGCCCCACACACGTAATGACACCGAGAAACAAATTATGGCCGATGTTTGTAAAACTCAAGTTTTAAAAAAAAACCTTATATTTCTAGAACACTAGGTGGTGCTGTGTTCAAATTTCTCAGGTCCCTAGAGGACGCGCTAAGAAAGAGCACTACCAAATCTTGTCATCAAATATGTTCAAAGATATTACAATTTTCTCAAAATTGGGCTTGGCGTCTCGTGAGGTCTACCGAATTTCATTACGACTGACGGATGCGTGGCCGAGATACAGCCCCTGATCCGCCACAACATGACTTTTATACTAAACAAATCCGAATATAAAAAAAGGGTTGGGCCGGTTTTGTCTGGCTCTGTCCGGCGGTCACCTGAGCCAATTTAGCTGAGAATTGGACCAAATGAGAACGAGGAGTAAAGGGAAAAAACCTGTATAAGCCGTACATTTCAAAATGGCGACTACTCGGAATGGGTGGAGTTTTAATGGAAGTTTTAATGTGGGCTGCGATCATCACGAGGAGAGAAATCTGATCAGCTACATTTCCTTTCTCTAGCTCAGAGTGTTCTACAATTACAACCACTTGAAATTTGAATTTGTGAACTAATGATGGCGCTATAGAGACCCAGTAATTGGTACAGACACTCTTTCATCATTTTACAGTTCATAGGGCTGCATAAACTCCCAGTGGGGACGAATACTAATCAGCAGAACAGTACGGATACAACGGGCGTCTACGCACCTTTCGTGCTTTGGCCCATGACTGATGATAAGAAGAAGAAAAGCACCGTTTATTTATTTCTAAAGCTTTCTATCCCGTAAGAATGAATATACAGAGCTGAGATAATGGACGGGATTGATTCACGTGAAAGCGCTCTATCACTGGGACGCACGTGCACGATGAAACTTTGGCTCTGTTTACATGTTTCCATTCGGACTCTTTCCAAACGTCCCGTTTACTCAGCTTTGTTTACACCCCGTGCACTTTGCATAGTCAATAACGTTTTCATGCACGTGCTGTTTATTCGGGCTAGATTTACATCCCGCGCGTCACGTTATTTGCTCACCCTGCGGTCAGGTATATGTGGTCGGTGATGTTTGGCTTCTGGTATCATCCTTAACCCGTGTCGGCGTTCCCTCGCCGACCTCTCTCGCTTCCCTCTCGCGCGTCTGACGGGTCGTCGAGGAGCTCGTGGGCGGAGCTTCGTGAACGCCTGGCGGGATTCGTTCCGGGCCGTTCGAACCCGCGTCGTCGTACCCGAAACAGATCGGTGATTACACCCTGCGAATGAGCCGTTAGTATAGAAGCGATGACACGACCCCTTCGGACCGATCTGAGCCCGGAATTCAGAAGCGCTGGAGTATAATGTTAACGCAGTAAGAAACGACGTTCTTAAAGGGGCGGCTAAGTCGAGCAGGGCGTCTCGGACCTCGACGGTCAAATGATTTCAGTGTGGACTAGGACCGCCGGTTCTCTGACACGCAACTGGGAACTTTAGAATCGATGAAGAACGATGCGTAAAGGCGTCGGTTTGGCGGACGCTTGTTGATCCGAGAGGTCGGAGGTGAACGTCCCGACAGGTTCGAGCGGACAGGAAGGTTACAGTGAGGCGAACGGCCGCTCTTTACAACCGTGGGGAAGCTTATGAGGTGTATTTATTTACTCAGCAGGTGAACAGTCAGATCTCGACCTTGACGTGTTGGAAGCAGGAAAAATGGGCAAGCGTAAGGATCTGACCGACTTCGACGACGGAGTAACCGTGGCGTCTAGACGTCTGGGTCAGAGCGTCTGCAAAGCGGCAGTCGCTTCGTCGCTCACGAGCGTGAAAGCACCTCGAAGAACGTGTCGCACGCAGATGCTGGAGAGATGAAGACGGGGAGAACTTTTCCATCTCGGTCACCATCTCGCCGTGTACTCAAGCCATGTACAGCGCTCGGAGACGCCATATTTATTCTGCTCCTCGACATTTACAGCCCAGCTCCAGAATTATTGGCACCCTCGATAATGGCGGAGAAAGAAAGAAAACGAAAGGTACTTGTGGTTTAATTCGTGTTTCTCTTCCCTGTAGGCGAAGCAACAGATGGTGCCATGTGAATGCCTGATGATCATGAAGGTCTCACACAAGCTGCTGTTTGCTCTGTGCCCGATGCTGGTCCTGGTCTTCATCTACTACTCCTCCGGGAAGCTTTCTCACCACATATGGGGATACAAACCACGTGAGTGACGTTCCCGTCCTCGCCGTCTCTCTTTATCTGTCGCCAGAGTCTCTGTCCTCGTCTGGACGTCCGGTCCGGTCCGTCACGTCGTTCCGTGTTCGGTCCGGTCAGTAACCTCATCGCAGGAATCGGTCGATACAACCAGATACCCGGATCCAAACATAACGTTCCGTAATATTTCCGAACATTAAACAATTCAAGTTTTTCCTTTTATTTAAATAATAATAATAATAATAATAATAATAATATATACAGAACATTTGCGCAGACCAGGTTGAACATCATTTTTTAAAACGTATTTCTTATTTCATTATGCATTACCACTTATTACTTCTTTTGTTTATTTACTTTCCCATTGTTTATTTGTTGTACTTTTTTTTAATCTAGTTAGAATAACAATGAATTTGCCGACCAGCTGAAACGATTAATGTCTGCTTTTGCTTCCGTTCCTTTATTTAAGAAAAATTATAATTCGAATATTCTTTTTTAGAAAGAATTAGAGATTACATAAACCTTAAAACCTATTTGTAGTACCGTAGTCAATTATTCTCATAGTTTATAAACAAAATAAAAGCGCGTCAAATTTGCAGATCCAATTAAATAGTTGCCTTCGCCCTCCTTTTTTAAAATGAAAATAATTAATAATGTAATTAATTATATAATATAAATTATAATTAATTAATTATAATTTAATTAATTGATAATTATTTGTGTAAATCATATATTAAGATTTATAATAGTATAAATAGTATTAATAAAATTGAAAATTATTATTATTTATATGCATTTAAATATTTAAAAAATATATACTTATATAAAAAATGTATGTATAATACAATATAAGTATATTTATTTAGATAAAGATATTAAGAGTAAGTGTTTACGGTGAGACTTCAGCTGGAGTTCTGCGGTGTGTCCAGCAGAGGGAGCGAGAGAACAGCATAGGGAGTTGGGATCAGGACCGAGCCGAGGACTAGGGAATGTTCCAAAGTCTGAAATGAACTCTAGATTTGAATATGAATCTAAAAATAGCGGACTACCGTGCTGCGAGCTCGTTGTGCAGGTGAGACGGGTCGCGACGGTGTTACAGACGTTTAGAAAAATTCGCACCGCGACAAAATATTGAGTGGAAACATCAAAAAAACCAACAAATTTCAATGAATGACTGCTATAAATATTATTGCTGCGCGGATGAAAGAGACCGTTTCCAGGACTTTTCCTCCCCCTCGTTCGCTCCGTGACTCCGTGCGCTCGGCTGGCTGGCGGGCTGGCTGGCGGGCTGGCTGGCGGGCTGGCTGGCTGGCGGGCTGGCTGGCTGTTGGGCTGGCGGGCTGGCTGGCTGGCGGGCTGGCGGGCTGGCTGGCGGGCTGGC
>JAOUWY010000038.1:1406805-1424208 GCA_025728095.1 Prietella phreatophila
CACACACACACACACACATACACACACACACACACACACACACACACACACACACACACACACACACACACACACACCTCGCTAATGCTACGTAGCCTAGCAACAGCTAACGGAGAACACACTCTCATATTTATGTTTACATTAGAGGACGACTCGTGTGTCAAGGTGATGAGTGCGAACGTCTCACACACTCCTGTTCTCTCTCCATCTCTCCCTCACACTACTTATCTTCTCTCTCTCTCTCTCTCTCTCTCTCTCTCTCTCTCACACACACACACACACACAGTTTCCCTTTCCCTCTTTGTCTATTCTTTCCTCTCTTTTTTGTTCTCCCTTCACGTTCACGTCCTTCTCTTCCAATTCTTTCCTTCTTTTCCGCCTTCTTTCTTTTCCTCAATCCTCTCTTATTTTCCAAAAAAACAAACAACTTCTTTTACTTTCTCTCCTTTCTCTTCCCTTTCTTATTCTCTCACTTTTTCCCCTCACCTCTCTCGGTCTCTCTCTTTCTGCCCTTTTTTACCATTTCTTCCCAGTCGTCGCTCTCATTTTTCATGTTTCTCAGATTTCTCTCTCTCTCTCTCTCTCTCTCTCTCTCTCTCTTGACTTTCTTTAAAAATTCAATCTCATTAAATCCCCCTCCCTCCATATTAATATTTACTCGGAGTGAAATATGAGTCACACACTCAGCACTTCTGTCCGTCTGCTTTTACATCTTCAGAAATAATGTGTGTGTGTGTGTGTGTGTGTGTGTGTGTGTGTGTGAAATTTCATTTACAAGTGACGCACAGAAAAGCACTGTGGAAAAACACCATCAAAACTCGAGCAATAAATTAGCATGAAAACGGCCGCGTGTTAAACACTGGAAGGAGAAAATGAACAAAATTCCACACATCGGTATTCCGAACTCGGGACAGATTCCGAAGTCACGTGAGTGTTACGCACACGGGGGTGGAGCTTGTCCAAAACAGAAGCGTGTCTACATCCTGCGCATGCGTAACCATTTCATTATCTCGACTCAGTGTCTCGTAGCGTCATTAGGTCGTGCCCGAGTACACGAGTACGCGTCAGAGCACGAGATAAACAGAACAACAGTCCGCGCTGGACCGAGCGCTCTTCTCTGTGCTGCAGGATCATGAGCGCGGAAGCCGTCTCGTTCAGTTAAACCACGTCGCATTTCAATGCTCGGCGTCTTCTCATTCATACGTCACTGTGTTGCTCTTTCCTTTTTCTTTAAACATTTCTGCTGTCTCATAACGTTGTTTACAACGAAGAAAAAAAAACATTTCGCTAAATTATTTCTTCAGTCCATTTCGGTCTAGACGTATTGAAAAACTCCGTCTCAGACGCTTCTGGGGAAAAAAACCCCCGGTGATTTTAATCATCTGAAATCGGAGCTCGGAAAATCCACTTAAGCAGCTGCGTAACCCGAGTCTGAAAACCAGGAACTTTCCTCATGTCAAATGTTTTCAGAACTGTAGATCTGCGCCCCAGAGTCCGTTTACGCCCGGGCCGAGACGACCTGGTTCACGTGGTCTTAGCCGGACTGTTTCGGCGCAGATCCGAGCAGGATTTCCGTGTTCATATATGTCTTATACGTCTATGTTCATACAGGTGATCTTTATCGAACTGCAGAAGGAGAGGAATGTTCATTCTGGAGAGCAGAGGCTTTCTCATTGCAGCGCTGACGTGCACACTGTTGTAGTCCGGTGTTCTCCTGATGGTCGACTCATGAACATTAACATTAGACGATGTGAGAGAGGACTTTAGTTGTGTAGAAGTTCCCCAGGGTTCCTCTGTGGACTATTACACGTCTTGCTCTTGGAGAGATCTTTGTTGGTCTCCACTCCTGTGGAGGGGGACGATGGTGTTGAATTTCCTCCATTTCCACACTGACTGTGGATCGGTGGAGTCCAAACTCTTCAGAGATGCTTCTGTGAGCTTTTCCACCATCATGAGCTACAACAACTCTTTTTCTGACGTCCTCAGGAATCTCCATCGGTCGTGCCGCGATACACTTCCACAGACGCGTGTTGTGAAGATCAGACTCTGATAGATCCCTGTTCTTTAAATAAAACAGGACGCTCGCTCGCTCACTCACTCACTCACTCACTCGCACCTGATCTTCATCCCACTGAGTGAAAACACCCGACTCTAATCTCACCTTCAGATTAAACTCATAATCCTACAGGTGCACATACTTTTACTCCTCACGGATATATAATACTGGATCATTTTCCTCAATAAATAAATGAACAAGTGTAATATCTTTGTCTCGTTTGTTTAACTGGCTTCTCCTTTATCTACTTTTAGGACTCGTGTGAACATCTGATGATGTTTTACGTCGTATTTATGCAGAAATATAGACAATACTAAAGGGTTCACAAACTTTCAAGCACCACTGTAGTTTCTCCTATTGTTTGTGTTTTTATTATTGGGTTTTTTTTGGTTATTTTATTTGTTACGCAAATAATTCCTGGAGGAGAGTGTGACTTCGTCAGGACGGAGCTGCAGTCTGGTCTCTGAACTGATTTGGCTGCACGACGTTACATGAGAAAGCGGGTCAGACGACTCGGAACCGTGACCGACGACGTAAACACAGCGAGGGTACGAACATGAGAAGCAGACGGTACGGACGACTCCGTAACATCTTGCAGCAGCAGCAGGACTCGGTAGGAGAAATTGGAACAAGGCGTTGCTGCATGAGATGGAGAACTCGGAGTCCCAGCTGAGCACGGTTCCTCTTCAACATTCAGAATTTTCATTTTCTGTGTAAATTCAGAGATGTACGAAACCGGGAGCAGGAGATCAGTGAGGAGACGGTTCTGATGAACTACTCTGATTTAGGGTTCTAGATAGAAACCTTGCAGGTTCCCCCAGAGGGACGAACCAAAAAACCACTTTTGTAGGGTGTTAAATAGAACCTTTACAGCTTCCACCAGAGGAACCTGTACCTGAAATGAACACTCCGAGTTCCCTCAGTGGGAAAAAACAAATAAACACTCATGTAGCGTTCTAGATAGAATCTTCCCACAGAGGGACAAGAACCGTTTAAGGTCCTAGTGTTAACTTTTTTTGACCAGAAGAGGACCAGGTTCCTCTTTGAGTTCCTCTAACACTTTTAAGGACTTTGTGCATGACTGAGTTCGAAACGTCTCCTGCAAACATCAGCACGCTCCCATCATTAACCGCTGAGATCATCTCAGAACCTTGTTAGTGGGCCCTAATGTTCCGTAACAACACAGAATCATTTTATCACGCCATTACTCTGATCCTCCCTGTCCTCCTGTTCTCCGTAAAGGCCGGAGGAGGAAGAGGAGGAAGAAGAGAAGGAGCAGGGTGTGTTTTCATTTCCTTCTTGATTTAATACTGATTGGTCAGAAGTTGTTGATTCATTTCCTACACCCGCAGCTCCACACAGACTATAAAACATCTACCGTATCAATGTTACCGTGAAGCAGTGATTAGAAATGACGGTAAACAGTGTGCATGTAATCCTGCGAGTAATCCCGCGAGCCGTTACAGGAAGTGACACCACGTGAAATCGTCGTGTCGTGCCCTTATTTATTCACTTATTTATTTATTTCATTACTTACCTTCAGAGGCTAAACAGGGCGGCGTAGCCACGGCGCACCGCAGGGAACCGATGCTTTCTCTCTCCTGTCCACGCCAACAAAGCGTATTAGTGTTGATGCTCTATAAATCCCTCGACTCGCCACTTTTTAATTTCCTGCTCCGGTGCACAGAACACGTAAGCAAAAAGTAGCTCTAAATATCCTTGTACTGTAAAAAACAACAAGAACAACAACAACAACACAGGGCGCTGTCGGAGAAACAGGAACCGACCAGAGAAACTCGCTCTTTTTTATTCCAAAGTCTACTGAGCGATTTTCTAAACTCATACCTGAATGAAGATACGATTAGATCTACAAGAGCTAAAGAAGATCAGAACGGTAACGATTAGCGATGGGTTCTTTCATGATCTTAACGGATCACGAGGTTGGAGTCGTACAGTTCTTCGGGGTGTTTCTGAACTTTTTTCTGTTGTATTTTTCAATCCTAAACTGTTTATAAATGATATTTTGGTTTTGAAACACGCCTAATTTTGTTTTCCAGCTCTCATACGATAGATTGACACGCATCTGAGGTCCAAAAACACGTTAACGTGCTCGTAATTTAAACTGCAGCGTTCCCCCCCAGAGTGTCACAAACGACTCGTTCATTGATCCGTTCTAACCTCCTCCTTTCAGATAGCATACTCTGCTCTGATTGGTCGTGATCGGTCTACCGCTGTCAGCGAGCAGAGATGAAGACGAGAGGCGGGGCTTTTTGTTACCAACGTTCGTAGGTTAGTACAGGAAGTAAAGTCTGGAATCGCTAACGACTCGATTCGGCTGTTCGGAATCGATTCCTCCTTTTGGGAGTCGCTGACTCCGTTTGTCGTGCGCTTCGGTTTGTGAAACTTTGCCGATTTTCAACGTTCACAAACGGCTACATACGGAACACGCCACATGAACGGGAATATTCGAAAAGCCGTGAAACGTGCGCTTTGACTTGGACTCGGACCTTATTAGTGTAGTAGAATTTTGTTCAGCCGAGCTGAACCCGAGTAGTCGAGGATTTCGAAACATAACGAAAGGGTGACGATGTTTCGAGGGATCGCGAGGAATCAAAACCAGTGCTACCGTTTAGCAAGCATAGCGTCACGCTACCTGGGCGCACAAGCCTGGGTGTATTTTTAGCCAAATTTATTTATTTATTTATTACATTTTAAACAGTGTTTATTTTTCCAAAGAAGCTGCTTGAAGAGCTCCATATGTGAGGTTAGGTAGCGCAGACAGTCATCTTTCCATCATCAAAGCACAAGAATGTTCCTCCTGAAGAATGGTGCTATTGTGGCGGGGTTGAGGTAATGGCGTATAAATCCACAGACTCGCCGCGATTGTTAGCGTGAATGACCTTTTCTTTTATCGTCATACACAGCTGCTTGTAAATCTCCGATTAAGATCCGATCCGGAAAGATAGCTTAGACTCGAGCGCCCATCTTTCCAGCGCGGGAAGCCGACCCGAGCTGAATGTGAGCTTTGTGCGGCGTCGCGTCCCGCCACGTCCGCACACACAGCAGTAGTGTTTACGTTAGCGCGGGTTTCTCTTTTCTCCACGCATCGCGGGAGACACGCACCTTCCCTTCGAGCTCCGTTCACCCGGAGACGCGATACGTGTGGGTCGTGAATAGCGGAGCACAAAGCGCTCGGGTATGAGAGGAGAGATAAAAATAGATCCTGTCTTCTCTGCCAGGCTTAGCGTAAACGGTTCCTTTCATCCTCCCACGCCTGCTGGGGTTTCTGCTCCCGAGTGAAAACGTGTCCTCAGGTGACTGGAGTCAGGCGGAAGGGGAAGAGAAAGTGTCCGAAGCTCGAGTCTGTCAGAAACACTACGGGAATATCACGCCACGGCGCTCAATAAAGAAATATATCACCTGAGATCAAGTGACACCTTTATATTTCAAATATTATGACAGTCAACTAACAGTTCTCGTTTTAAAGTTATCTTTTATTATTTACAGAACAATGACTTTTTATCGGTTTAATGCTGAAACAAGTCGCTTCCTGTTCGCGCTTACGTTACAGCAGCTGTAAACACTCGTTACGGGCTTTTAAAAAAACGAATACAAATTCCCTCTTGATGTTATAAGACAGCACAAAGAAAAAAACGCAGCTTGTTACATCGTGTTTACGTCACTCCTCTGACCGCTACGCAGCACTGACACTGGAGACTCCTTCCGTAAACGTTCCTCGTTAAACGCGCCGCGTCACGGATCGATAACGTACCGGAACGGGCGCGCCGACGTCGGTCTTTCACGTGACCGTTTTCCCTGACCGAAGGATGAGTCCCGACGATCCGAGCGGCCCGGCGAGTCGTCCTGGAGGCTTTTTGCTTGTGTACTGAATAGACACGCACGCGTTTCGATGACTCATTCTCCAACCAGCTCAAACGCGTTCACAGCATGATGATTCAAACGTTGAATACTCTGTCGAAGCGGAGGGGGGGCAGGGATTTCCCTTCGCGCCCATTTCCCACAATCTGAAAGTGTTTTTCGAGTAAAAGCCCGGGCTCAATAACTCGCGTCCTGATTTTCCCCTCGCCAAAACTGTATATACTGAAGGCGAGGGGTTCGTTTGTTCAGACAGCCCGCCGAGATGCTTGGATGAAGTGTTTATGCCGTTATGTGAAGACGATTAGTAACCATCGCTCTTCGCGTGTTTTTTTTTTTTGGGGGGGGGGTTTTTTGGGGTTTGGTAAAGAACCTGCAGTGGTGCGTTTTTGTGTGGGGGGTTTGCGCCCCTCCCTGATGTCGGTGTGGTCCGTACGCTGTTTACGCTTAAGCCCCGGTGATGCTTGATTGCAGCTGTCGACAAGTCATCCAAACACTGACCCGCTGGCGTTGCCTTCAACTCCCTTCAAATCATTCATCCCGTGGTCGGGGAGGTGTTTCCGTACGGCAGGAATTCCCACGGCGAGAACCGAAAGCGCGGCGTCTCGATGAACGTTTGAATTCTTCGTATCCAGCCCGTTTCGTTCATTCGGACGAATGTAGTCTAGGCAAGGCCGAACCACATGGAACCGCAGCCGGTGCTCCCTTAAACAATAACGTACTCACTCGCGTAATACGAAACCAGATGTACACGAGGACGCCGTTACGAGAGGTGTTAACGCGGAAGTCCAGATGTGCTTTACTCCAGATTTATGCCGTGTAATGTTTCTCACACGCTCGGGGACCGAAAAGAAACGTGTAACGTGTCGGTACGCTCAAATGGATTTTTAAAAAAAAAAGTGTGAAGTTTTCTGCACGGAGGCGTCCGGTTGTTTTTCTTTAACATCCACGGAAGGAGTCTCCAGCGTCGGCGCTTTCGTAGCAGTCGGAGGGTAAGTTTTCCCGCCGTCGGACACGTTCGCGTATATATACGCATGTCCTCGGCGTCCGATACGACACGACAGTACCGTCTGAAACGTACGTTGTGGCAGAGTTTATCGCCATCTTGTCTGGGTTGGTTTCTTTATTTATTTATTTTTTTCCGTTTTCGGCGAGTGATCATCACGCCAGCGTTCGTGTCCGTTACTGGGACGTTCGCGTCTTTCCAGACATGCCGCCGTCTCGCAGGAAACTTTCCACCTGGGCGTCAGAAGAATGCTCACTATGGCCAAACATCTCGTTAAATTTAGCCCGTGAGCCGCCGCGCTCGGCGCGTCTGAGAGCGTTAAATAGCAGACTTTGTCACAGGAATGGGCTTTGTTTAAAAACGGCATTCCTCTTTTACAGGCTGTTTTTTCCACCCGCTAGTTTCCGCTTGCTAATAAAGCTTCCAGTGGCACACGCGCCGGCTCCCGCTTTGGCTCGACGCCGCGCTCGTCTTTCTCTCCGTCTCCGTCAGGGCGTCTCCGAGCGCCGCATATTTGACATTAGAAAACTATGCAGTTGGTTTGTTCCGACACTCCAGACGCATTCTCGTGATTGTTCGTCTGTTTATTTTTGCAGAACGAATCATAGACGCCATATTAACGGCTACCAAGACGTATGGACTGAATCCAGAACTTGACCGGTAAGTGCGAGAGGCGAGGTCTCGAAGAACACACAGAAATCTAATCTAATCTGTTGTGAATAAACAATAAGGGCTTCTTTTTTTTTTCCATACAGGGGCAAGCGTAGGTTAGTGGTGTAGCCATGGCTGTTGATGATTTGGTTAGGGGAGGGTTCTACGTGCGATTCTGTCTCCGGGACCCTGGTCAGACAGGGGAACCAGCAGAGCCCCGTACTTTCCTGTACGAGTTTGGTATTTAAATGGCCTCTTTGCACAAGAGGCGGCGCAGACAAAATACAGGATAGCAAAAGAGGAAAGAAAGGCCCGACAAAGAGGAGAGAGGAAGACGACTAGTCGCCCGGTTTTTCACAAAATAAGGCGGTTTACGGTCCCTGTTCTGTGCTATGACTCTGAAGCTAGCCCGTATGAAGCCATTATCATTCACATCGAATAGAAACTCAATCGGTTTCTCATCCCTTGGATGTCGGAGCACGATATTTCCCAGAATGCATGTTTATTCCACGCAGTCGAGCGATAGTAACCAAGCACAGAGCTTCAAAAGGGACAGAAAAGCACCGAGCGACAATGAAACTAGTCGTGTGTGTGCGTGCGTGCGTGTGTGTGTTCGAGCTTTCCGAAGCCTTGCAGCAGCTCTCTCTGAGGAATCGATCGAAATGCAATAAATCTGCCGTAATCGTCCCGAGCGAGCTCTGATGTCGTCCGATTCGTGAGGGAGTCGTTCGTTCGAGTCGGCTCGCTTCAGCGAATCGGAGAATCCCCTTCATAAAACCAGTCTGAGTGATTCGTTCACGAATCGAACCGATTTGACTCTCGAGTTCGACTCACTGATTCAGTGATCCTGTTTTAGCTCGTTTGCACATTTCACCGGTCTGGAGCCGCTGCTGTGTGAAACGTACTGTTCACTCAATGAAGAAGAAGAAGAAGAATAATAGTAATAATAATAGTAAAGTCCATTGTTCTTGGGAATAAGAAATTACAAGTCGACAGCTTATGAAGACATCCAGTCAGAGTTTCTGTGTTTGAGAGAGAGTGAGTGTGTGTATATAGTATAGTTCTTTAAAGTCTCTTATTGAGTGTGCAGTCATTGTTATGCTTATTGATAACGATTGTTCTGATTTTTGGCGATCCATTCTAACCCCGCCCCTTTTTACAACCGCGGGCTGTCCTCTATGCCACCAGTCGTGGAGCTTTACTAATTAAGAGCGCCGTTTGCTACGTTGATCGGCGCCGACGCCGTCCTCTCACACCTGAGTAAAGGGCGTATTCGCACCTCGCCGAAACGTTACAGGGTGATATGTCCGGGATTTTTCTCTCCCCCTCTCTGTAGATTGAGCTGTAAACGATGTATAATAGTGGGTAATGGTGGAATCCTGGCCAACAAGTCTCTGGGCTCGCGTATCGATGAATACGACATCGTGGTGAGGTGAGTAAGCGTTTTTCTAGGTTGTGCTGTGTGTGTGTGTGTGTGTGTGTGTGTGTGTGTAATTATTTACGTGGTCCAGATTGTAATTGAAAAGCTCTGGCCGGTGGTGATTTTTTAATATATTTTTTTGGAATAATTGAAAAGATGTGGTTGTCGGTTGTTCTGCGCTTCATACACCTACCGAGAAGACCACGGTGGTACTTGTTCTCACACTAGCACTTCTTTTCAGGTTAAACGAGGCTCCGGTGAGCGGGTACACGCGTGACGTCGGTTCCAAAACCACCATGAGAATAACGTACCCCGAGGGAGCCTTCCAGACGCCGGAACACTACGAGAACGATTCCCTGTTCGTCTTCTCCGCCTTCAAACCTCTCGACTTTAAATGGCTGAGGCACATGATCTTCCGAGAGAAGTTGGTGAGCACGAGTTACATCACGAGTTACTACTTGACCTGTACCGACGGAACGGGTTCCGGTACCTCGCCTCCCAGCGAAAAGGTTCTCGTTCGGTTTGGCAGTTTTAAACAAAACAGGGTGGAACAGTTAAAGCTGCACTTTATTTCAGCAGTCGGTTTCAGAACACTTCAGGTCCGCCGATCTCCGGCTCTGACGTCGTGCTGCGTGAAATGGTTCCACTTATTATCTCCACGTTTTCACGTGAAGCTTATTGCATGTACACTGTGGATACTTGCTTATACTTGGGGTCCCGTCCCCCCCCCTCCCTCCATGGGCTGATGAGCTTTTTCCACTGATCTTTGGTGCGTCACGTGAATTTAGAGCGCTCGTTAGACTTAGAATTCGAAAGCCTCGTATCGGGTTATCGGTGCCAGGAGGATTTAAATAAGAAGTGCGGTACCGAGGAGACCAGGTTCATTTTGTCTTTCGTCTCGTTTTTGGCGATCGACACGTGGGGTATTCGCCTCGTAATCAGGAAGGGTCGGTCTGGCTGGACGAGTTTCCTCTTATCTTGGCAGGGGAAGGGACGGCGGTTTTAATGGCTCTGCCCTCATCTTACGCCTTATCACACAAAGAGCACACACGTGCACTTCGTATTTTCCTCTTAGTTCGCGACCGCGGGGGGAGGGGGACGGGTCGGGGGGTATTTGACGGGCAATTTTTATTTTTTTTTTCTTCTCCCCGCCATTGGCTGACATATTAATAAAGCTCCGCCAGGTCACGGTATCGAGGTAGGGCTTTTTAAAAACATTTTATCCACCTTCTTGAGTCCCACCTTATTCTGTAAACTTTCTCTGTAAACTTTTTTTTTTTTTCTTCATGTTTTCGTTGTTTGTTTGTTTTTGTTTTTTCTTCTCTCCCTGGCCAAACGAGAGTCTGGCACTCGAGGAGCTCCGAACCCACGCAGCTGCGCGACTTTAAGGGAGCGACAGGACGCAGGGTCGACATCTGTCGAGGCTCGGCCGAGGAAGTGAAGTAGCGGGCCGCGTGATTACTCCTCCTCCGCGCCTTTGAAAAAGTCCGATCGTTACGGTACGGACGAAGATAACGGGTCTGCCCTGCGGCATTTTAATCTTATAGCGGCGAGAGCTAGCAGGGTTCCTGAAAGTTGCTAATTACAGCCGTTTAGAGCAGCGGCGGCTGTAGGGGGAGGGAGGGGGTGGGGGGCGTGGACGACGACGACGACCGTCACTCCGATCACGCGTAACAACCACGTACCCAGGTCAATATTGATCCGAGTTTGTGTACGACTTCCTGTCAGAAATCGAGCGTCATTTTTAAGCATGTTAAGTTTAAGCGCGTGTTCTCTTCACGTCTGTAAACGTAGGAGCTATGAAATGCTAAAAAAAAAGACAATTTTTAAAGGCATGTTTTGATCATATTCTAGACGTTTTAGTAAATCGCAACAGTAGCATGTTTTTGACACCAGATTTCCCAAGGCGCAAAACATTACTAAATATGGTCCTAAAAAAAAAAAAAAAAAGGACGTAATCCAAACGTTAGCTCTTTCCTAGCCGCTCTTTAACCATTTGTTTGAGTTAAAGTCTATAGCTCGGGAGGGCTTCATGAGCTTTCATGATTATTCCTTTCGGAAATGGGAGCGCACAGCTGTAAAAGATGTTGAGAGACAACTAGTCTACGACGTGACCTGGCGTGCGTGTGTGTGTGCGTGTAAGAGTATCGTGTTTAAAGCGGCTCCCTTAACTATTTGTCACTTGACAAATGAGGGCCATCGTGTCCGTGCGTTCACGACGACGGACGCTTCTGGGCGCTGCGGCTTGTTCTTCATGAAGTATTACGAGCTTGGAGAACATCTTTCTCTCTCTCTCTCTCTTTCTCCTCCTCCTTTCCTGTTCTTTTCGGGTGTATTAACAGCGCGGTATACGAGCACTCGGTCGAACGAAAATCGCTCGTGTGCTTCATCCCTCCGTGCCGATAAAACATTTCCGTCATACGAAATAAATACTAGCGCCCGGGTTTAATCGTACATAATCTCCTCGAACGCTCCGTAACCTTGGAGACGGTAAGTAATCTGTCTCATGCTTTAGAGACGCAATAGCACAGACCAGTCTTGCGTAAACCTTCTCGGAAACCCGGTCCGCGCTACCGAGAACCCCGTGGCGAGCGGTCGCGGGTGCCGGGCTCCTCGCCGGATCGGGACGAGAGTGGTCACGTCCACCTTGCAGCGCTGTTTTCGGCTCGCCCGTGCGACGAGGCGGGAAAGCCGCGACAACACGGCGGGACGTGCGAGTGCGTGGGCGGTTACCTTTAGAAAAGCTTGCCTTTAGAGTCGGATCTAATCTCCGCTCTCTCTCCCACACTTAGACCGGGGTTATTTTGAACAGTGGCTGGTGGGAGCGTTTGATGTGACTTTCGTTTCGGCGCCGCTTTGTGTGGCGGCGACCCTCGGAAAGAATGCGGAAAGAATGCGAGCCTTTTCATCGCCTCTGCGGTTGAAAGGAAAGCGCTGTCGAAGGCGTCGGAAAGGGATGCTTGCGCAACACCTGGAGACTCACCTGACTCGACCAGAAAGCTGTTCTCCAAACCAGATGATCCAGGAACCGTGTTCAGGACCCTGGATTTTAAGGTCTTCCCAATGATCATGTACGAACCAAATACTGTGCCTCGGGGCTTGCGTCTCGCTCTGTAGCGTCTCCAGACGCCGAGTCTGTTCCTTCATGACCAGCTACAGAGGCACCATCGTCTCTGGATGAATCGAAGCACGTACAGTGTTTTTGACCCCTTCTCAACGGATGCCTCAAAACCACACTATCACCTGGCGGAGAAGCCGAGTCACCGAAGGGGAAAGGGTGCAGGGTGCGAAAACGGCATCCGCTTCTTGTAGCGGTTACTCACGCTCCGTACGGGTTGAAGTTCAGGCACCTCGACCGTGCGAGTCGGTCAGAAACGGAGAAGGGACTGTTTGTTATTTACGTACGGCGACGTCCTACATCTGCAAACGACCATCAGGACTCGATAAGTCCCGTTCACGTGAACGCTCCGCAAATACCGTGTCTCGCTTTTCTGTGTAGCTCACGCTCGGGCAGTTGGAACTCATCATCTAAATGCCGTGTTTTCGACATGTGCAGGAAAGGGTTTTTTTTGGGGGGGGGGCTTCCCCCCCTCCCCGAGGACGTGAACCGCTCAACCTCTGAACTCTGGACCACGGCGTATTCTTTGATATAAAACTGATTCTTTGATATTTTGCTGAAACGCTGGACATGAGTTCATATTTAAAAATGTTGGAATGGAAGACGCGCGTGACTGTGATCATTGGTCCGTTCAGCGCTGCACTACTGGAACACATCTTTCTGTGTTACTAACCCGAACTGTCTGTTACAGGCGTTCCTAATAAAAAGAAATGTCATTACAAAAAAAGAGAACTGGACTTCTGATTGCACTCTCTCAGACGGCGAGAGCAGGGAAGACTTTGAGGTTCAGGTCAGCATTCATGGCGTTTCCAAGGGCTTTTTTTTTTTTTTTATTATTATTCAACCCCCCTCACCCCTCCTTTGCATTTCTTGCGTTTTCTTTCATGTTTTGTAAATCAGTACCACCCAGAACGAGCATAGATCTGTTTCAGGTTCTTCTTACAAGCCTGAAACACTTGCCTTTCTGGCAACCTACTGTTGTCATTAGAAACCGATTAAACCCTCTGTGATTACAGTAAACCCAAGTTTTAAAAAAATTTATAAAAAAAAGGGTCCGTGGCTCTTAAGGAATGCGCAGGTCCTTCAGAATAACCTTCACTCCTCTTCATCACCCGCCCTTCATGCCGTTTATCTTCTTCTCTTTTTTTTCCCCGCTGTTTTTGTTCTTTCCCTTTTAATGAGAAATTCTTTCCGCCATCGATGCCTAGCCTAGCTGTCAAGAGATCGCATGCAATGTCGCCGTGTAAGATGATAATATTAAGAGTATTCGTAGAGTATAGATGAATCCAAGGTGTGTCGCCGCTTTTCGTTGTTGCTTCTTGTTGTTGCCGAGAGACTAACGTCCACCTGACACGGATGTCCTTTTGGTTCTTTGTAGTTTTCCTGAGTTCTATCTTTCAAATCGAAGTACGTTCCGACCTCTCGTGTCGGTTCACCTGAAATGGAAGTTCGGCTCGAACACCCGGAACACCGTGCGCCTCGGAGGCTCGCTCTACACGCCGAACGTCGCGAAGAGCCTTCGCTGTTCCGCATCGTCGTTCCGAGGATGTGCAAAGGCAGGAGTTTCCCAGCAGGAGAAGCGTTGAAAATACCGGACGCGCCCCTCCGCGTCAGTGAAGCACAACGCCGACGATGTTCTGTTATGTCGTGCATGGATTTAGATTGAAGTAATGCTACGAGTGTTAAAGCACGGCAACGCGGGCAGCAGGAGCACATCTGTCCGACAGCAGGCCTGAGCCTCTTCTAGGCAGATTCGCAAAGCAGTTCGGTCAGCTAGAGTGTCTACCATAAAAAGCTGTTCGTTCCGCTTTAACGGCATACCTCCCAGGTTTATTGACCCTCTAACTGTAACGCTAAAGATAAACAGGAAGCCAACAAAAATCGGTGCCGTGCTTGTGCTCAGCCTGCGTCTGCTAGAGAGGGTTTTTCCACCGGAGACTCGAGCATCTTCCTTTCTGCCAGGATCTCACTGCTTCGCAGGCTTCTTGATTTACATTCTTGGAGAAATGAAGTAGTATGTGGTCATTCCTTCCCAAGCAAGGACCTCCTCTAATAACCCCCAGCATCCCGGCATAAACGCTGGGTTTCTTCCCAGGTCATGCCTTACCAGGTCTGTTATATAGCTTCAGTCTCGTCTCTAAAGCTTTATTCAGGGTTCAGGGCGGGTCCCAGACTCGGCCCATCCACGTGTTTCACAGGGGTTCAGGTCGGAGGAACCCTGAAGAACCGAGAAGAAACCCATACGGACATGTGAAACTCCACAAAGAGAGTACCCCGTAGCTGTGAGGTGACGACGCTACCTGCTACACCACCATGCTACCAAGACTACTGAGATGAAATGGTTTAGAAGATGATCGAGGGTACGATATTTCCATCTCTTTGGTACGGGTTTCATCCCAGAATTCTGCAGGCATCGAACTGGCGTTTGTGTTCTGGAAACAGATTCGGGATCATGTAGTTCACACCTCGGTACCGGTGTATTTTTGTCCTCGTGGTAGTCCGTGTCTGCCTCAGAAAGACCCCTCAGTAGACCCTCTACACGTCTGTGTTCTGAACCGCCCACTTCTTCTTTCAGGAACTAGTACAACAACATGCATCTGGTCCAGAAACCAAGCAGACGTTTGTCCAAGTCTGTTTTCTTCACGGACTCTTGGTTCGCTGAAAGGGGGTGGAGGAGGGGTGGGGGTACTGTTTATAAAAAATAAAAAAAAACGGCCCACGATTCCCTTGTGTTTTAACCTGCTAGTCATTTTTTAATCCCGATGCAAATTTAATAACAACAGAAATCTGATTACTTTCCAATGACTTGCAGACTGCTGAGCATGTTTCCAAATCGGTGCCTGGTGTTTAGCGTTCTGTCGCTAGCTCACGTCTCGGTGTTCTTCGTCTGTTAGATCTTTCTAGCATCTCCTTCGAGTGTTGAGTATTAAAGTTCAAGTGTTCGGTGTAAGAGTGTGGTAGCAGAGCAGAGTCTCTGTTTAAGACCTCTCGTTAGCGCTCACACTTTGACTTGAAGCACAGGTGGCTCGCTCTGTGTACGGAACAGAAACACAGTACATGGGAGATGTAGAAAGGAATGTTTTTGGGGTGTCGTCCCCCCGCATTCCAGAAGATCCATGCTAACCAACATCCACCCTGTTGTAAAATAGGCAGAAATGCATGTGTGTGCCTTGAGTCTCGCATACATTACACGCATTAGCGTTAGAATTATGCGATCGGTGGTTCTCCGATCAGAATTAAGCGCTGAAAGAGGTCACGTCCAGCTTTCGGGTCGCTTTCGCTTTGCCGACGTCGGCCCCAAGAGTCACGTGCACTCAACTTTCACAGTTTTCAAACAGCAAAAAAACGCGGTCGCACGTGACGGGCTAAATCTCTCGAGGGGTGGATCTGTAGACTCACCCAAACGAGTGGCACATCCCACTTCCTTCAGCTAGACTGCGAATTCGTTTATCTTAATTTCAGGTGGACTTAAGCTGCGTCCAGCTAAAGCTCATAACTCAAGAGTTTCCGACATCCGACTTTCTTTTTGGGGAGGGACGAGAAAACACCCCCTTGACTTGGAATTCCTATTCATAAAGTAGGGAAGGTCTCCTCAACCCCAAGTTGAACAAATTAGTCGGTTCAGTAACACGAGCTATTCATGTTTTAGAACGTAAGTATATCAAGTCATGGCTGATGTTAGCCAGCTAGTTAGCTGCTAACGAAGCGCGCACTTTCATGGAGTCATCCATGTTTTGGTTTTTTTTCACGCTTCGAAGCAACGCACCAAGCTTGAAAACGACAGATTTTCAGACTTCCTGCGTATACTTGACTCAGTTCAAGGCTCTTCGGTCTTTTTCAGCAACAGATTATAATTCTTTTATCAAGCAGGGTTTTTTTTTTCTTTTCCTCCCTGTAAGTCCCGTCTCCTTGACGCATGTTAAAACGAGACCCGCTTTCCAAAGCAGATCTTTTCCATCTCCCGTGGGCTAGAAACCGAGCGCTCTCGTTCCTCGGCGTAAATGTGCACTCGCGTGGAATCTTTCCCTGGCGACTTGTTCTCGGCGACGGGAAGGTCGGCGATGAGGCCTGCGATGTTTTTATGGGGTGATTGAACACTCGGCGGCCACGCTGGCAGCTTGTTAACGGCCTGCTGCTTTATCGGTGGAATCGGTTAGAGCAGCGCTCTCGTTCTGACGAGGCGTGTGATTCGGTCGTCGGTGAACCCTGCTCTGAAAAAGAATCGCGGTTTAGAGAGGATAGGTAGAAGATCAGTCAGAGTCTCTCGCCCGCCTTCTTTCTGCAGTCGGTCGGACGAGTGTGGTTCGCCGGAGGAATGCTGGTAAGAGGTGCATGTTGGACTAGAGCCAGGCGAGACTAGAGCGCTGGGTTTAGAGTGGCCGTGTTTAACTTTGCTGGGGGACGTAACATGAACCAGACTCCGAGCAAAGTCCAAATGAAAATAGCTGTCATAGGGGAAGTCGGAGTATTCCAACATGACAAATGGAGTATTGCTGCGAGAGCGGACGGATCGAGTGGACTCGGCGTTCCATTTCTTCTTTCTCGAGCGTTTTCATGGCGTTTAGGGATATTACATCGATTTATTTTATTTAGGTAGGATCTGTGCGAGGGGTCTTCGACTCGCGGCTTCTACGTGAAGTCTGTTTGCTTGTATTTGGTGGGTTCATTTGACCTATGCAGCACAACCCACAGCTTAACAAACCGCCTTCACCAGACTAAGGGCTTAAAATGGAATGAAACACCTTGTGTTTAAAAAACAGAACGGTTTACGTAAGGAATTCTCCGGACGGTCACGAACGAAATCGCTCTAGGCACTCTAGGTAACACCGTGTTGAAGAAGAAGGTTCTTTTCCCCCAAGCAGACTAACTATCTGCTGGCATGGCCGTTCCTTCAGAAGGAATGTATAAGGAGCTCCCAGAGGAATCCTGTCACGCCTGAGTGATTGTAAAGGAATCAATCTATGACATCCTGTGTTATCCATCTTCAGACAACCCACCTCTCACTTTATCCCAAGCACCTCCGGGGTCAGATTTCAGATGCCATTGCGAGGCCTACATGTTCACCATTATGCAGAATACTTGTTCAGTTCTTTCGGGAGATCCTGGATGGCGAGAGACGAGCTGATCCAGAACAATAGCCTGCATGCTTGCGTCGGCGGCGGTGTTTTTCTGACCGGGCGGTGTTAAACACGATCCTGCGTTTTACCATGTATTATGCAAGGTGGGGTTTTTGTGTGTGTGTGTGTGTGTGTGTGTGTGTGTGTGTGTGTGTGTGT
>JAOUWY010000038.1:1449869-1460477 GCA_025728095.1 Prietella phreatophila
TGTGTAGGTATGTATATATGTACGTGTGTATACAATGTGACTAATGGAAATTTCACAAGACAACATTTGCATGTGTGTATGTACAGTATGTAGGCTCTTCTCCTGCAATGTGTGTGTGTGTGTGTGTGTGTGTGTGTGGTCTGCAACAGAGGATGTGGCAGTGAGAGGAAGTGGCCAGATTCGGCAGCTGCACGGTGTAGAATGCAAACAGCGGCCGCTGCATTTGAGTGGCAAAAATAAAATTCCAAACTCCAAACTGCTGAGTTGTAGTGCAAACACTCAACTTGAGGAATCTGTGTGTGTGTCGGTGTGTGTGGAGTAACACTGCTGGCTGCTTCATCGGTTTGTCCTGGATTTAGCTGCATCATTATATAAAGGGGCCGATCGAGGCACGTGCAAGAAAATATCTAAGACTTGACGTTTAAACATTTACATTTGAACATTTTAATGCTGGAAAAATGATGTCCATGAAACAACTAAAAACAGTCTACATCTTTACACCAGAACATACCAGGATCTAGTATTTAATGCACCATACTCAAATTAGAAAACCCATAGTTATCCACATGCCATGTCACGAAGATAGCCGAGTACTTAACTAGCTAATATGTGTGATACACAAGCATTTTTATATTTAATTTAATAAATTCTGTCAAAATATATCTACAATAACGACCCAGATTTAGTTCATGACTAGAATTGCTATGTTTGCTAGCCTGCTAGTTAACTACTAGCAAGCCAGCTTGCATTCACCACAGGTTAGCGTGCATTGTCATGTTCATAGCAAATAATTTATCGGTCACGATAACACAACAAATTTGCTAATTGGTAAGATTCGGTAAATGAGCAATAGCTAGGTTAGCTTGCAGGCTAGTTCACTAGATAAGTTAGCCTGCGTTTACCACGTGTCAACACGAATATCCGAGTCTCGGCTTTTCCTCAGTTATCAGTATCCCATCGTGTCACAATACAACCACCACGACTGTGTTTATCACTAATGGTATGTCATCTAACATTACCGAGGTTAGCTCAGTTTGGCTAAGTGCTAGGAAACTAGCTTGAAATTTGGATTTCATTTGTTTAGCGTCACCGTTTTCTCAGGGATTTATTTAACATCGGCCAAAATCGACGACATGTTCAAGCCTTCGAACATTTTTGTGACATCACAAACCGAGTTTATACATAGCTCCGCCTCCAAATATGCACATGAGTTAGTCTCAATGAATTTAGCTCGGAAGTAAAAACCGAACTCTGTTTAAACCAATCTATGTAGTCAGAACAAACCATCAAGTTTCTGAGTGCTTTAATACACACAGTTAATGACTGATTATCTTTACTGTCTGTTCACCAACATGATGAATATACATCTTCCATGCACTCTACTGTCGTAGCAGGGGGGGAAAAGAAGCAGAACAGGAAAACCTGCAGGATTTCGAGCGCTAAATCGTCTTCTGGCAGCGTTCAACGCCGCTGAAACTCTGCAGCGACTCGGATCTGACAGTAATGAGATCCTGCTTTCTCCCTGAGAGGGATTATTAAATTATACGCTCGGATTTCACGCTAGCGGACATGCCACCATTAGCCGAGGATTTTGCACCACGAGCACTTCAGCCTGTAGTGGAATTGACACTTTAGACGTCTGAGCGAGGTCAAAATACGGACCCTCGTAAACTGAGGAAGTGCACGAAAGAGAACTGAGTTCTACACTTCACACGCTCGCTAAAACTCTCTCTGAGTGAAGACTGACGGTTGATGAAGCAGTCCAAGCACCGATGCAGTAAATATATCACTCCGTACTCGTACATGTGCAGGCTGGAGTTCGCACCCTCCGCTGAAAGCGTGTCTGGCAGCGATCAGGCTCGAGTCAGGTGCGTTTTATTGCTCGGCAGATTTAGGACGGCCAATCCCTCTCTGAGACACCTCGTCTTTTCTGACAGGTCGAGCTGGCACATGAAACACCTCTAATGGCAGCGGCTGAGCGAGGTGCAATGAAAGAATGCAGACGTTGCTCTTTTTCCATCATTTATACTCTGTAGGTGATGATCAGACATCCTGGTTTAGAGGTGTACGCAGAACTGTAGCAGTTTGACCGTTTGACCGTTTGAGTGTTAGTGTGTAGCGTAAGTGCAACCTCATCGCTCTTTGCATCGAGGATTCTGAGCTCGTGTTATTCTGGGTGGAGTTTCACATGTTCTCAACATGTCCGTGTGGGTTTCCTCCAGTCAGGGGATTGGCTATGCAAAATCGACCCTAGGTGTGGACAAGTGTGGGAATGTTGTGTATGGTGCCTGGCGATGAACTGGCATCCAATCCCCCCTCACGGACTGTGCTCCTGGGATCCACCGGCACCCAGACCAGGATAAAGTGCTTACTGAAGACGAATGGTGAACATTTGAGTATTTGCATAACGACTGTTTGAAGCACTTTAATGATTGAGTATTTGAGTATCTGAATGCGTGACTGTTTGACTATTTGACAATAAGCAGGTCGCGTATTCGAGTACGTGACCATTTGACTGTTTGCGTATAAGCACTATTTGTATATTTGGCTATTTTTTGAGTGTTTTGAGTATTTCATCGTATTTGTATTCAGTATTTCAGTATAAGCAGTTTGCTTATTTCAGTAATTTGGCTCTTAACGTCCTGAGCTCCAAAGGACCGTGAGTGGTTCCACACGTTCAGACCTCACCTTAAACATTTTTGCATCGCTTTGCATTGTTCGGACAGGAACATCATGTGTGTTACGACGTGACTAACAATAGTATCCCATGAGCTTTTATATATGATTTCCCAGCTCTACCAATAGTGGAGTGGCAAAAGTGACCAACACTCTCACACTCATTTGCATCCTTCACCCTGGTACCAGGCTTCGCGCCCATATTTGTCACGATCATGCGGCGGTCCTGCTTTCTTGGGTTTTTTCTTTCTACCAGGTTTGAGCCTGAGGGCGGAGGGAAGTGCCGGAGTGGAACTGGCCAAGCGAGGCTTTAATCAGAGCAGAGGCCATCACAGACACTCTCTCTGGAGCGCTTCATGATCAGGGCCGCACGGATCGACCCCACGGGCACAGACACACTCGCATGTGAAAAGCTCTGATACACGAGGAGCACTGAGGTGCTTCTAAAACACTACCAGGTGCACAAGCATTGCGGAGAACGAAGGAATGAAACACTGTTCCTGGGCTTTTAGGCTGGAGCGAACTGGAACGTTTGATCTGGAATTCTGGTGGAAACTTCTCGAGTCCTGCACTGCTGATTTTTTGATGCTTTGCACACTTCCCAGAGCCGACTCTCAACATATTTTGCGAATGATGGAGAGCCAAGAAGCCTCGGGCGGCATGTAACTGGCAGCGTAACGACCCGAATCTAGTAGCACAACACTGGCTAAGCTTCTAAAAGTACAATAACTGGATTTATATTTATCCTGACTCACACGAATCCTAACCTCAGCCCTCAAACATGTATAACGAAATAAATCATTAATACAAACTGTCATAAGATCGCAAATGATCGACGTTGCAAGACCATAATCGAAATGTAACCAGTATCGATATTTCCTTTGTGTTATTAATGGTATTTATTTCTAAAAATTTCAAAATTGTTCTTAGTTTTAATGTAAAACTCCATTCTATTTAGCTTCACACTCCAGCCAATCAGAGCTAGCCTAGGAACAGAAAGGAATGTGATTGGTGCTTGCACAGCAAAATAATGAAAACAGAATGGAGGTTGGCCTCAAGGTGAAACTAACCTAATTTACTGCACTTTCATTTGATTTATTTATTACTCCTCAAGTGAAATTTTGAGGAAAAAAACCCCCAAAAACAACAGCTAACATTTTATAAACAAATTTCCCTTAATTATTGTCACATGAACCTAAGAATGTGAATTTCATGAGACAATCAGAAGGTAATTGTCCTGCCTGCAGGAATTTCTTGCCTCATAAACCTCATTTGTGTCCTGCAGTGTGTTTGGGAAGCAGACGCTGCTCACGTCATGAACTTTGAACTCTCCAGCAGCATGAGAGTTTAGCTTTCAGGAAGTCCTGAGGGAGAGAGAGAGAGAGAGAGAGAGAGAGAATACAAATGACCTGTACAGTCCCAGCAGACCTAAACACCAACCAATCTGCAGTCACATCATTCCAGATCCAGATCCTATCCCGGGAACGCTGGGTGCGAAGCAGTATTACACCCTGGATGAGATGCCATTCCAGCACACCGTACAACTGTTTTTATTTTTCTAAATGATCTAATCTAACTTATTCTTAACATCAAAACAGAATTCTCCTATTGACTGAAAGCCGGCTATAAACGACTATAGTTGTAGAAGTCTATAACTCGTTCCAGAGCGCACTGACTCGGTATCGAGTGTTAGTCATTAGTAGTGATGGGAACACCAGCTATTTTCATTGAGTTGGCTCATTTGGCTCGGTTCACCAATAAGAGTCGACTCTTACGGCTGCCAAATGGTTCATTTTGTACTAAATCTGATAATAACATAATGTAATGGTTGGCAAATTGATGATATAAGCGTATTAACAGACAGTAGGACATGCTGTTAGAGGAAAACAAGAAACGTTGGGGTGGTTACATGAACATGGCTGCTGAGGACAGTCAGCAATCATGAAATAATTAACAAAAGGAACATAAACCGGCACCACTGACGAACCTCTACAGCTCTCAAGGTTGAAGAGCCGAATCAAAGAGTCAACCTGTTCATGAACAACACATCAATTGGTCATAAGATCAAAAGAATTCCTCACACAGCTAAACAGTTTTAAAGGAACAGTTTGACTTCTATTATTTATAAAAATTCTAACATATTTTATGATGTTACTGAGCTAAATGACAGGTTTTAGGTGAGTGTGTGAATTTGTGTGTGTGTGTGAGAGAGAGAGAGAGAGAGAGAGCGATTTAGGCATGGAGTTTGCATGATGCTAAAATGGGTAGCAATAAGCTTTCCTGATTTGTTAGCAAAATTAGCCTCGTAGCTCCAGTGCAAAACTAAAGAACCTAAACAGGCACTAAACACACGCCATGGCTGATGGAGACGAATAGTTGGAGGGGGGAAATGGGACACTGTGTCCAAAGATTCGGTTTCAGTAATGCATTCTTGAATGAAAAGGATTGACGTGACTATCGTTTTATTTATAATGACTTTGTCATATGCTGAGAAATTACTTTTGGACATGGCTGATGTGCTGATGGGGATTGATACCTGAGGGGTTAGTTGAGATTATATATGCTGAACAGATGCATGCATACACGAGGTTGTTGCTGTTGTTGTTGACTGAAGCATGTAGATGTTGGTGGGTGTTTACGTAACTCACTGTTCCGGATTCAACATGGAACGATTTCCGTGAGCACAGCTTCATGTGCGTGTACAACGCAAACAGACAGAAGTGCATCTGAGCCAGTGTTTATACAACTGCTCAAAATATTCTCGGACATTATCTCCGTTGTTTATATGAATGGGCTACCGTTTCTATAGTAACACCTCGTTCACGTACAGTGGACATTAATAAACAGATCGGAAAGAAATCATCGATACGGCGAAGTTTTCTTCAAGGAGACGTTTATTCGATTGACACATACGGAAGGAGTCTCCAGTGTCAGCGCTCTGTGACAGTCAGAGGTAAAGCTGTAACTTTTCCGACGCATTATATGTAACTGTAAAAGGATAATTATTTAATTAGTACAATCTGCAATCGCTGACAAGAGAAATATTCGCCTTGGGGGTGGTAACAGTAACGCCGCTTCATCGCGACACCCCATCGTTGATTATTTTCCGTTAACAGCGCGACACGGCGTGTGCACGTTTGCCATCTATACAGATTTTAATGTTGGACTTTATATAATGGGTTTCTAATGATGATACTTTCATAGGTCTAGTAAAAAAAATAAAAAATAAAAGTTAAGCAAGCAGTGGTTTGATATGTTGTTTTTTTTTTTAATTGAAAGTATACAGATTGGTGATGTTTGATTTTGTCATAAAACAGAACAGCCTATCAGATTGCAGTATTCAAATATCATTTGAAGTACACTGTTGTACAAAGGAAAGGGGGTGTGTCATGTGGAGTTGGCTGAGGTTCCAAATTTGCATATTTATAGAATCTGTAGATGGAAAAATGAAGGAAGGGTCTAGATTGGAAGGGTCTAAATTGTACTCCCAGTTAAATCCTGTCTTTTAGGTGAAAAACCCTCTCAGCTGTGTCCTGTTGAGCGATTTCACCTTCGTCTTCTTCACCTTGCATGTGTTCTGTGTTTAAATGTTGTTGTTGTTGTTGTTGTTTTGGGTAAGTATCTTCCAAAAGAATAAGTTCAAATGTACTGGCTGTGTTTATTGCTGTGATTCCACGAGCCTCAGATCATGAGACCATGTAAATCTCAGATAAATCTCATATGACATACTGCCACCTGCTGCATGACCCATGCAACTACAAAACAAACAAACAACCCCATCGTAAGAACATATAGCTGATTTGAGATCGTTGTTTGTCCAATATTGTGCAGTGTAATAGAAGGACATGATGGCTCCCAATCCAAGTGGCCATGTGTCATGTCTCTGATCCTCATTAAAATGGAAACTGTTCAGTCGTCCTCGGACAACCGTGTCTCTCGTCCATGAGGCTAAGCGTGACACGCTATGCTAATTTACCCATTAGTCATCTTTGGCGTGTAAATAACGGCCCGGTCCTCACCGGCCTTGTTTCAACCCTGATATAAATCAGAAGCCTGTGGTGCGAGATTGATGACTCACACGCCGCTGTGAGTCAGTAAACAACTGCATTGCTTGGAAGCCTTATCAGCCGAGCTGTATCTATGTGGTTTTGGGAGACCCACAATCCCCCAGCATGCCTCCTTTTAACACAGAGCTAATCTCGTCAAACCTAGAGCGCTTCTCAGGACTTCCCTGAGAGGGGTTTTTTTACAGGACCCGCATGTCTGTATGGGGTCACGCTCTCCATGATTGTAAGCACGCTTCCCAGAGGCAGTGTGCTCATGATTAACAGGACGCCTTTGTTTATAAATGTTGATGCATGGGTGCGTGGAGGTGTATGCATCGCCTGCATGCCGCTCTCTAAGTTTAGAGACAGAAAAGGGTTACACAATGTTCTTGTTTTCTCTGTACAGGTGGGAGAAGGTGGAGGAGAGGTCGAGCAAAACGAGGACTGTTCGCAATGTTATCTGCAGCCACCGATGCCACGTTTCAAAGAAGAAACTGGAAGGTAGATTGAAGGACGGACAAGAACCTCAAGATAAGACCGTTGCTGCCGCTGAAATTCTGAATGCGTGAACTTCTGAACTTCTTTTCATGCAGATGGTGGTGTGGGTGCTTGTTTCTCTGCTGCCCCTGGTCGTCGGAGACAGGCCCGGGTTTGGCGAAGACCCCGTGGACGCAGTGGGTTTAGTTACGACCATGCTGGACGAGCAGCCGTTTGACGCCCTACCCGAGGAAGACGAGGAGATGGGAGACGGAGACGGCTATTCTCCGTGGCATAACGTTTTCGGTAAGTTTACGTTTGACTTGTCTGATATTTTTCTGCAAACTTGATCTCAAAAGTTTATTTGGTTTCAGTGATTGGATCTAGTACATGACGATATTGTTTCTTGTCTTTCAGAACCCTCGGTTCTAGTACAGGAGGAGCATCCAGCCCGGTGGGAGCGTTCCCCACGTTCCTCAGATGCCTCTGATGCTCAGTCCAAGGGCTCGCGCAAGAAAAAGAAAAAGAAAAAGAAAGAGAAGGAGAAAGGCGAGGATGAGGGTCGGGGCCAGAGCAGTCGCGACTGCCACCTGGAGCGGCGCGAGATGCGAGTGAGGGACCTGGGGATGGGTTACGACTCGGACGAGATCGTGCTCTTTAAGTTCTGCGTGGGTTTGTGCCAGAGTGCACGGGGAAACTACGACTCTGCGCTGCGGGCTCTGCTGACCAACGGCAGCCTGCCGAAACGCACAGCGCGCAAGGTCAGCGCCAGACCCTGCTGCCGACCCACGGCATACAAGTCCGTCTCCTTCATGGACACGTCCACAACGTGGAGGACCATCGAGAATGTCTCGGCCTTGGACTGCAAGTGCGTCGGCTAAGTCGCTGCCGGACGAGGAGAAAATAAATCGATCCCCCTCGAGAAAGAGTAGCAGCGTGGAGCCAGACAGATTCCTGAAATCGGGATTACAGGAATAGGAGGCGTTCTGGGATGAAAGCTGTTCCAGTGAAAGGAGACAGCAAGGCTACTGTCATGTGCACCATGTATGCATTCAGCCTTTTATATTCCCAAAAACCGGAGTGAAAAAGCCCAGAGTGATGCCGGACTCGCCCGAGGTTGGAGCATGGCGTGGAGAAGTTCTTTGGAAGGTAGACGACGGCACCACAATGGACGCTGATGGATTGTTCAACAACTAGTCATGAGAAACTTGGCAAGAAACTTTGCAAGACTATAATAAGATGGAATGTTCCATTTGTTCCTGAAGGATGTCAGAGCTTTGAGTGTGTATATGTGCCAATACCGAGTGAAACCATTGTATATTGTTTGAGAAGAAGCGGATTGTAATTTGTTTGGCGTTCAGGTTAACATATCACGCGCTGCCTAAATTACAACAGCTATTATTACACATGATTTTATAAACGTACAATACTGAATTAAACCATGCCTACACAAAGCTCTGGACTGTTAAGGGAACTGATGAAAAGGTCTATAAACGCTTAAAGGATTACTTTGTCCAGAAAAAAAAAGAAAAAATCGACATGACTTTCCTTCTTAATCTTTCACCCAATCAAGTCCAGTGTTTTTACGTTTACACTTGAGCTATGAGACTAATGTTTAGTAGCTAGCAAGGAATGGAAGTCTGTATCACCCAAAGTCTGTACATCTTTTCACCCATATGCTACACAAACCCATGTCCAAATTTTAAATTGTAGGTTATGTTTTAAGATTTAAGACTCAAACTACATAGCCATCCATATTAGGAGGCAGAGGATTAGGAGGGGTCTAGGAGGCGGGTTGTAGTTGTCCAAGATGGGTGTCTCTGTAATGGTGAGGTATTGTCCATGTTTATGCATTCAATAAGCCACACTATCTGGTTCGCTAAGCAATATGTCTTAAGGAAAATATTATGCTAAGTCACACCTAGATAAAGTTAGAATTGGACTCGGCTGTTAGCTAATGTTAATGATCCTGTTTGAAAGAATGCTAAAGCACATCAGCAGTGAAAACAAAACCTAACTAGCTAGCTAAAACAAAATGTAACTAACGAGATAATTCATTGTGGTAATTTACAAAGCTTAACTAGCTAGCTAAAATAAAACTTAACTAGCCAGCTAATTCATCAAAGTAATTAACAAAACTAGCTAGCTAGTTCACCAACCTCATTTATAAAACTGAACTAAGCTAATTTAGTCTATTAAATCGTCAATTTAACATTAAATCAACATACGTCTTTGGATTTAATGGTGGATTTTAAGACAACATCTTACTAAGAAAAAAGCTTTTGAGATCTTTTCTTCAAACTGAAAATGTAAAGAGTAAAACGTATGTTGTTTTTCTCTTTAGATTCTAATTGAGTAAAGTCCAGATTTTCCCCAAAGAGGACTTAAGTACCGGAACGACGTACAATTACTCAAGTATTTTCCAGCTCTACAGTTAATAAGCTAGCTGGCACTTAGCTACATTAGCCTCATAGCTGCCTTACAAACATCAGACTGCAAACATGGCTGATTGACGACATTTCGGAAAAGTGGGAAATCGCTGTAATGTGTTAATGTGACGGCTGAAAGCTGAACTGATCCCGATCCAGTCAGCGATGTAACACCTGCAGTAGCATAACCCCAGGATTAGCATTTCTATCCGTCTCACCTGTCATTAACGTTGCGACCGACGCCAATGCGCTTTGTCGTTGTGCTACAACGCGGATGCTGTGCATCTCTTAGCATTTACTGTATGCTTCATAGGTTCAATATTTATTTTTGCATCTAAGTTATTTATTTATTCATTCTTGTGTATAAGGATGTGTTTTGGACCTGTTATATATAGATATATATTTATTAACGTGTATAATAATAATGTTTATTTGCTTCATTCCCACCTCATTTGTTGTTTGAAATCGGCTTTGATTAAAAAAAAACAAAACAAAAAAAACCCACAACATGCTACAACCTTTAAAAAAAAAAAAAAAAAAGAAGCCTTTTTTCATTGTAATTTTTTAAGATGTGAAGAGTTTCTATAAGGAGTTATAAAACGTTCCGGGTCAGAATCGAGCTAATTAATGTGTGTATCGTCACACTGACTGCTCGCCTTGTTGCTATTTACTCTCCCTTTAAAGAAAAGCTGCTCTCGAGGAAATACTCCAATGTACAACAGTAGTTATAGTAGACGTTTATTAGTTTTTACACAGCATTTGCATATTATTATTATTATTATTATCATTATTATTATTATTATTTTTGTACAACCCTGTAAAGAAATAAAGCTGTTTTTATGTAAGGTGCATCATGGTTCAGTCCTTTACTCTCTGCTTTGCATTAGCGCTAATTGTCACGTGTCGAGGTTGAGGCAGAAGCAGGTGCAGATTTTGAAACATTTAATATAAACAAATAGATTACAAGACAAACACTAAGA
>JAOUWY010000038.1:1495387-1508346 GCA_025728095.1 Prietella phreatophila
GTGTGGGTGGGTGTGTGTGTGTGTGTGTGTGTGTGTGTGTGTGTGTGTGTGTGTGTGTGTGTGTGTGTGTGTGTGTGGGGGGGGTGATGACAGTGCTTTTGGTGCTTGTAGGTCAATTAGAAGATCCTCGGAGCCTTTCGGAGGAATCCAGCTGATCGTGTGTGGAGATTTTCTCCAGCTTCCTCCCGTCACTAAAGGAAAAGAGAAACCCAGCTTCTGCTTCCAGGTACGAAATCTCTCGTGACTGTAAGACAAGTCTCCTGAAATCTCTACTGAAGCACTTTTGCTTCTTTTCCGCAGCTTCGATTTTGCTTTACCCAACTTATTACTCTTGTCTTTAAGCAGGTTATTTTACATTTCTCAGCAATATCTTTTTGCCACTATGATTTGCTCAAATGTACCATCTCAAATGTATCATTTTTGTTTTTTTTTGTTGTTTTTTTTTGGGGGGGGGGTTTAATTATTTGTATTTTCTTCACTTATGCTGTTCTTATTTTTGCTCCTTTTTATTTTCATGAAACACTGAACTATTTTATTTATGATTATTATTGTATTTTAAAGGTGCCATACATGCCTGTCTATATTTTTAGAAATGAGTTTATTTTGGATCTTGGCTCGGTGCTTTGTAGTGGAGAGATGAGGCTTTATTAAATGCCACTCTGGATGTCGAGTTCATTATTTTCAGAAAAGCAGAAAAGGCTTAATGGAGACATCTCATTACTGAGCTCATTGTTCGTCTCCTTCCGGTCTCAGTAAACACTCGACCGGATTTCTGTCCGTTTGTTTACACACTTTTTCTTTTCCCTCAATTTAAAAAATGGTTCTAATTAGGAGGGGGAAAAGTCGAAGCGCTTCTGCTTGGCCGTGATGGAGAACTTGGTGAATTAAAGGGATAAAGGATGAGTGTGTTTCAGTCTTTGTTTGCATGGGGGTTGTTTTTGTTTTAATTTTGTGCTCTTTATCTCGTTGCTCGGCAGCATGAATTATTCACGTTTAGTGTTGTTGCGCTTGCGCGTTAATTCGCGATCGATTCGGGTTCGACGTCAACAGTGTGCTCGCTGTTCCGTAGGCGAGGAGCTGGAGGAAGTGCGTCCAGGTGAACATGGAGCTGACGGAGGTGCGCAGGCAGACGGACCGCACCTTCATCTCGCTGCTGCAGGCCATCCGAGTGGGCAGGTATCGAAATCCGTATACGGCCGTGTTCGGTGTCGTTTCCCATGCAGTCGATCGCCTCATCGAGTGACCCGGTGCTTCCTATCTCGTTTGAGGTTTTCGTTTGTTTCTCTCCTTCAGAGTCACTGAGGAAGTCTCTGCCCGGCTCCTGGAGAGTGCCAGTAACCCCATCGAGCAGGACGGTATCGTAGCGACCAGGCTGTGCACGCACAAGGACGACGTGGAGCTGACTAACGAGAACAAACTCAAGCAGCTACCAGGTGTGTTGGAACCGTCTCAAGCTGTGCACAGTGACCCCTCTCCTCTCAGGTGTTGATGTGCTGATGTTCCAGGAGGTTGAATCAATAATGTGACTCCAAAAATATTCTCCAGTGTGGCTGGATCAGTAAGTTCCCCTTCCCGCTCTGCTTTTAGGACCCTTGCGTGTGTTTGAGGCTCTGGACAGTGACCCCATGTTGGTTAAAACCATCGACGCACAAAGTCCAGTGGGTCAGATGTTACAGCTGAAAGTGGGAGCTCAGGTCCGGAGCTAGCACGCTATCGAAGCTCATTTCACATCATAGCATCCATTTCGAGTTTTAAACGACTGAATAACTCGTTTTCTCGTTTAGGTTATGCTGACCAAGAACCTGGATGTCCAGAGAGGGCTGGTGAACGGTGCGAGAGGTGTCGTGGTTGACTTCCTACCAGGAAATCAAGGTATAAACCAAAAGTGCTGAACTGGTTCTGATCGAGCACGTGAATATAAACCTGGGATGAACGGTTTAACGTTTATAGAAGGAGTCTCCAGTGTTCAAGGTAAAGCTGTAAATTCAGGACACTAAACCTGGAAGCGGGTGACTGGTGAGGGATCGACCGCTGAACTGCTATAACGCATGCAAGTTATTAAAAATAAATAAAGTTATGACAAAATATTATTAACAAATGCTTTTACTGGCACAGAAGTGAGTCAAAATACCTTCCAGTTCTGCTGTTCAGTCTTTACCCTGAGTGTTCATTTCGTGCTCCCCGCTGCCTGTACACTTTGACCTTTTATGGAGTTTTGTGGGCGGTGCTACATGCAAATGAGCTGTGCCAGGAACATGCTTTTTTTTTTTTTTGGTAAATGTGGCATAAAATTTCAGTTTGGTTTGGCTTATGCAAACACCTACACAACTTTTTACTAAAAGGTCGAAAAATCGCCAGCGAATTTCTGTGGAATTTAAACAAACAAACAAACAAAAAAAAAAGAAAGAGCATGTCCCCGGGAGTGGAAAGGTGTTTTTGGTACATGTCTACTCGTAATGTGTTTTTGTAAAATATCGTACGTTAGGACAGTGTTCGTATGGATAACTAACTTTATTGCTGTGTTTTATTCTTCTCCCTCCCCCAGCCGTCCTCGGACTAATCTAATCTCCTAATGTAGTAAATCTAATCCTCTGCATGTCCTGTGTCTGGCTCTCGCTCCATCAGGCCTCCCGAGAGTGCGCTTCCTGCGCAGTGCCGTAGAAGTGATGAAGCGCGAGCGCTGGACGTTTAAAGCGGCGGGAGGCCTGTACCTGAGCCGACAGCAGCTCCCGTTAAAGCTAGCCTGGGCCATCTCCATCCACAAGAGTCAAGTGAGGGCTCTTCTGACTCGAATCTGATGGCCTTACGCCACTGGTTTATACCACTATAGCATCTGTGTGCCTCTGGTCTTGTTTTTCTTTTCTTTCCCTCTTCTCTCCCCCATGCTGACGTCTTGACTGTCCATATCTGGGGATTTTTTTTGCAGTGACTCATTCATTTGCAGCAGTGTTCGAGCATTAGTGTAGATTGCAGATTCGTGTCTGGTTATCTCTCACGGCAGCAGTGCCTCCAGGCCGCGCACCACCAGCACTAATGGCTTTCAATTAGCCAGAGCTGGCTGTAGATTGAGCTCGGGGTAATTGGGCTTATTAGCTACAGATGGAAGTGTATCGTTCTTGCTTCTCAATCGTTTGGTCCCGGGTTAAACAGTGACTCGTATGACCTCTCGTTATTTCCAAGTATGTGCACCCCTGACCATCACAGACGTGAATAAATCGTTCCAGATTTATTCTCCTTTAGTCTTTTAGAAGAAGCACAAACTCTTCTGGGAAGAATTTCCAGTAGATTTTGGGGATTTGGGGTGGTCCTTCAGCTACAAGAGTATTCAGGAGGTTGAGGTCCGGCGCTGATGTTGGGTGAGGAGGCTCCAGTTCATCCCAAAAGGTATTCAGTGGAGTTGAGGTCAGGGCTGTCCAGTTCTTCTACCTTCTTCCAACCTTCACACCACGTCTTCATGGAGCTTGCATGTTTTGTGCTCTGTGTCAGGCTGGAACAGGTTCGGGCCTCTCTGTTATCATGAAGAAACCCTTTATTTTATGTTGTAGCGCCATCAAGAGGCATCATTTGGTTATTAAAATACACGTCATGACAAAAGCCACGAGGTTCCAGCGCCTTTTGTGCTTGGACCCCTAATTACTATTTTCATTACAGTGTAATTGAGACGGCGTACAGCCGCATTCACGCTGTAGTTGTTGCTGGCTCTGTTTTAGGGCATGACTCTGGACTGCGTGGAGATCTCTCTGGCCCGTGTGTTCGAGAGCGGACAGGCTTACGTAGCTCTGTCTCGAGCCCGCAGTCTGGAAGGGCTTCGTGTCATGGACTTCGACCCGCGAGTGGTCCAGGCGAACTCGGACGTTCTGATGTTCTACAAGAAGCTGAGGAGGGACCGACTTCTACTGCAGGTCAGCTCCACCTCGCTCTGTTGATGTCCACGTCACTGTTCCAGACTGAGAAATTGCCACAATATTGGGTGTAGGGGGATTAATGTGGCGCCGTAAAAGTTTCTCTACAGAAAGGAGTGAAATTGAAAGATAACGGGAGGAGATGGCTCGTCTGTGGCAGGCAGTTTGATTCTGTATTCAGAATGACCCATTATACCAGCAAGGGAAACTTCTTTTCCAGCCCGTCGTCTTCCCTGAAGAGCAAACGTCCATTCTTCTGGATGAAAAGATTGATCATTTTTAAAAGCCTCAGGGAACGTAGATCGAGTGAACTTTGCTGGCTCTGTGCTGTGGAATGTTTTAACTGTCCGACTCGGTAAAGAGAAGTGTAACGATCAGACCGGACCAGTTATCCCATCGCGTGCCCGTTATTCTGCATGCACACCATTACCGGTATTATTCAGTCGATTTAAGGGCGGGCCACATCCACATGCAAGTGGACTGGATGGGGAATGAGTGGGCGGGGCCAGGTGGAACTAAGTGCAGTGGGAGATGGAGTTTGGGGCTAGAAGGAGTGGTGCATAGAACTATGTAAAAATGTCACTTTGCTGCAATCGTAACTTATTTATTCATTACTATAATTGTTTCGGGGTTTTTTTTTTTTTTTGCAGGTTTAAGCTTTAAGTACACTATTTTTTTTTTCTTCCACATTTGAAGTCATCACAGCACAGATTTGCATTTCACTGACTGCAGGGGGAAGAACCCTGCCTGCGTACGAGCCTTTTATCTAGAAAATTGTTGATTACAAAAAGATTACAACGGTGCTTGTCTATTTTTTGTATATATTCTGTCTTGATAAATGTTCATCTAATATTGAATTGTTTTGCGGTAGTGTAAAGAAGGCTGTATAACCGATAACGTCTGTGGAAGTGGCGTTGCTAACGAGTCTCAGAACCTTCTTAACACTAACCTAACTACGTCCCTGTGGCTGTTTTACAGTCCTCCATGGAGGAGTTTGTTGGGAAAAGCAACAAGGAGAATGAAGCTCGGTGATCCCGTGCGGTCGACCGGACCCAACGGATCCGTCACTCTTTAATTGATCATGATTTCAGTTTCTGATGTCATCCTCATCACGGTGCTGCTGTGGAACTCTGTAGTTAGTGTTGGCATGACGGAGTGAATTTTGAGTTTTTATCCCTCGTTGTATTTGATTTTAATAAATTATTTTTTTAAGAAGTAATATCTTGTACAATTATTGACATTTGTGAGACTTTAGTTCACAGACCGATTTTTATCATCAGTAGAATTAACTCTGCTCTATTACAACTTATGTAAACCATAAGCTTTACTTACTTAGATTGATTTAAAACGTTTGGCAGTAAAGCAGCACTAGGGCTGGAAGATATAACGGACCAAGTTGCCAAACTCAATGTCCCTAATAACAAGAGCAGCAGAAACTTTTGTGAACTCTGCTCATGTGGCGTTGACTCTGCTGTCACCTTGTGGCCTCGCTGCAGAACTGCAAGTATCTTTTGTATTTCAGGTTTTACTCAAAAAAAGTGTCTGAAACTTGGTTTTCAAACTGGAGTAATGATCCATAAAAAGCTAACTGGTGTTGAGGGAGAACAAAACGTCACTTGTAACGCATGTTGATGACACTCCTGCTTTTTATTTTACAAGTTGTGACCTCTTTAGGTGTGTTTTTGTCTAAACAACGGCCCAAAAAGTGATACGTCAAGCACGGGACAAAATTTGTGTAAAGAGAACTTTGCCATTAAGATGGGCTAATGGAATAAATTGTAAATGTAGAATAGTAATTTGACTAAAATGGTTAAACATCTATTTAAAAATAATCATCATACTGACATGTATAATAAAGTGTTACGGTCACAAAGATGCTTCCTGAATAAGTGTATTAAACAGTGAGAGGGTGTAGTGCAGCTCATTTTAATAAACGGAAGAGCTTCTGTGCGACCTGGAAAACAAAACAAAAACTAGGAATGATTATGAACAAGTTACAGGAAACAAACTAAACTACAACGATGCAGATTAAATGTACATACAGGAAAAACCCTACACTTCAAGATTGTAAAGCTCGTAACCAGATGAAGCGTACAAAACATTTTTTGAGTCAAGGGAGGCGTGTCAGACTAGACTGATGCGAAGGAGGCGTGTCCTCAGTGTCAGTCCCAGCAAAGGAGGCATAGCTTTGTACTTCCAAGTGCTGACACTTGTAGTATTTCTCATCACATCAGAACAGTGCATATATATATATTCAGACATCAGATCTGTTAAGAGCCGGACAAATCTTCTATACGATTCTATACATGAACGTCTCCTATAGATGTGTACGTACACAGTGGTCTCGTGCATGCAGGAAGTCAAACAGCTCCTCGGTGCAGTCTTCCGCCGTGTTTGACCGTGAGCTCACCCGAGCTTCGCACGCCTCCAGCTTGTGCCGTGTGTGTACGCAGTGCTCCGTCCCCTCACACGTCCGTCTCACCGTCTCTAACGGGTCCTGATCACACAGACACCATGAGCGTGGCTCCAGGTGTGAAATACTTCCTGTCACTCAGTGACAACTTACCACCAGTTCCTCCTCTTCCTCTTCCTCTGGCTCCTCCTCTTCCTCTGCTGGAGCTCCATCCTTATTTATGATGGGAAAAAAAAATGAGTCTTGCAAAGTTTCTAAGCAATATAAGATTTCGAAACAGTCAGACATTCGGGTAATACCGAACACTATCAGGGATTACTTCAATACAGATACACCCTCAATTAAGCACATCATTAATTAAATCACTTCATTAAGCAGATAAACAAGTGTGTAGCATGCATTCTAATTAGACTTGTCTCTTTCGTGCACTACAGATCGAGTTTAAATCAATTTGTTTTCACATTGAGTTTTTCACTCTTTCTTTTATATTTATTGTTTGCCTGTAGTTTCCTGGTTATGACCAAGAATAATATATATCAGAAATCTATCTATTTCTTTTCCTAAACAGTTTGGAAAAGATATTTATTTATTTTGAAAAGTGTTATGAGAATTTTTTATTTTTGGAGAAAAAAAAATGTGAAAAGACATTTAATTTACCGAGGATTTAATGGGTTAATTCTTGCTTATACATTTTATTTTTTTTTAATGCGTAAATAAAAACAGGAAGTCCTACCTCGGGATCTCCGTGTTTGATCATTTCTCTTTCGTGAACCATGATTAAAGTTTATAAATCTTTTTCCTTACAGGCGAGAAATAACTTTTTAATCCCACACGCACTCCGCAAGTTGAGGTCACGCGCAGGAAAGCGCTAGAAACACACCGGAAGTAGTTTGTTAGCTTGTTAAAAGCACGTCACAGCGGAATTTATTTCTGAATTTAATTCGTTTTTTAAAAAATAAAATAAAAATAAGAATAAAAATGAACGATATTTAAACTACATATTTAAAAAAAAATATGACAAACGTGTGCGATGATCAATGCATACATATACATATCTTAGTAAACTAATCAGATTACCTTGAAAAAAAATCATTGGAGTATCAGTGTAGCTTGAATGATAAATAAGTAATTCTAAAATGTCTTAAAAGTAATAAAATGTCATTTGATCGCCAAGCAGGCTATTTTAAGGATGTTCGAGAGCTGGGACTTTTGTCCGAATGACTCACGGAACCAATAACAACGAGTCGTTGTGAGTCGCGGACGCTTTTAGGAGTCGCACACAAAATGGCGGCGCACACGAGCACGAGATTTTTGATAAACAAGTTCAAAAACTCGGTTTGTTTTATCCAGCGACGGAATCGCGTTAAAACGAAATGGGTAAAAGATTTTGATTGTTTTTATTGATCTGAAATTAAGTAAATCGAGAGCTTTTATGATCTTATGATTATGATAAGTGATAATCAAATGCTACAGTAAATCTTTTTTTTTTTCCATCTGTTTAAAATAATTTTAAATATTATAGTTAAGTTCCTGCTGAATATTAAATGTGTTGCTCATCTTTAGTCCCTCTTTGGTGCCAGACAGAAACATTATCACACTGTACAAGAAGATGACTCACTTGTGAGATGTTTTATTTTTGAATTGTCTACCAGGCCAGCACCAGAGCCAAAGTCCCAGCGACTAACCTGGCTCTGCAGCACTTCGATGCCACGTATAAGAAATACTTCGGGGAGCTGTGGCCGTCCGTCCGTATCGGGATGTTGTCCGAGCAGAAGTATGGAGCCTTGATGAACAGCTTCGCCTCTTACACAGACGTGATCTCGACGTTACAATCTCAAGGCTGCAGAGACTTCATCAGCGCTGAAGGAAGAGACGCACACGTGGTCTCGGATGCATCTGAACAAGATGATCATCCTTCTACAGAACCGGCTCGTATTAGCGAAAATATCCAGTGTTTTGTCTTTCCGAGAGGGGACATAACTCGATTCAAACCTGCCAGGTAGGGAAGATTTCTTCCTAGATCCACTGTGTGACCATCACGTGACATTTCATATGTCTTGTTTCTCTCAGACCAGACAGCGCAGGATTATTGAGTTATTATCTCCTGGACGCAGCTTCTGTCCTGCCCGTGTTGGCGCTGGACATCCGGCCGGGTCACAGTGTTCTGGACCTGTGCGCCGGCCCGGGAGGGAAGACGCTCGCTATTCTGCAGACGCAAGCTGTCCGTATGTAAAGATATCTACAGGTTGTGTTTTGGTTGTAGTGTTTCCTTATTAAAACTGAATTGGGTCCCTGATTTGAACATTCTTGCAGGGTTTCTGTGGGCCAACGACTTGTCTGGGTCTCGCACGGCCCGGCTCCAGAGGACGCTCCAGAGCTTCGTGCCCAAGGAGCTGAGACGTGAAAACAAGATCCGCGTCACGTCTCTCGATGGTCGCAAGTGGAGGAATATGGAAGACCTCGAATTTGACCGAG
Organism: Prietella phreatophila; assembly: GCA_025728095.1. Lineage (NCBI taxonomy): Eukaryota > Metazoa > Chordata > Actinopteri > Siluriformes > Ictaluridae > Prietella > Prietella phreatophila. Next base: position 1,504,178 of record JAOUWY010000038.1, read on the forward strand.
TCAGTATTAGCGACGTTTTTTTGGAAAAGAGAAACATGGAAAATACCGAATAAGATAATGTTTTGCTTTTCTTGTGTTGTATGATTTATTTGGTGTTATCTACCATTTACCGTTTGACCCCTTGCATCCTGCTCAGACGTCATCTGTGCTCTGAATATTAAATGGTATTAATTTATCTCTCTCTCTCTCCCTCTCTCTCTCTCTCTTTGTCTCCTCTCAGGTGCTAGTGGACGTCCCCTGTACCACAGACAGACATTCCCTAATGGAGGACGAGAACAACATCTTTAAAAGGTCCAGGACTAAAGAGAGACAGACGCTTCCCTTACTGCAGATGGAACTCCTGCTGTGAGCCCTGATTCAGTCATTTTTTCAAATCATCTTTAAAAATATTTTTAAAGTATTCCTCCACGACGTCATTAGTGCTCGCGACGGGCCTTGTTGTGTTCACACTGGAGTGGAGAGTTTTCTCTGTAAACAGAGTAAACAAAATGATGGGATTCTGATACGAAAAGGCAGCACGTGCTGTTTGTTTAGTAAAATAAAATGGAAGAAGTTGGTCAGATAGCTGCTGAGTCTCTCCCTTCTGGCTCAGATTTCATTAAAGAAGAGGGAAAAACCCACAAAATTGAAATTCCCTCGTTCTTTTTGGAATGGATAATATTTCATTAATTAACTAATAATTCATGTGGAAAAACGACTTTACAAAATGTATTCTAGCTTTACATAATACAGATGCGTTTATTTAAGAGTTCTCATCCAATTCTTATAAAACGGATGTAGGATTAATCAGCGTATCGCTGGACACTTCCTCATTTCAGGCTTTTATTTTTTTGCAAGAAGCCAAGTGATCAAGTTCGATTTAGTCAAATCAGTTCATTTGCTAAACATAGAACCGTCAAACTTTAAAATAAACATTTCATCTGTAAGCTATTTAGAACAAGAAACCTGAATTGAATTTCCGAAATGGGCAAACGATGTAGACGCAACGTTTTCACGAAAGCTGCGCACCAAGACTGTCAAAATCTGCAACTTTTTCAATAAACGAACAAATAATGGGCGGCTGTGGTGCAGGTGGTAGAGCGGGGTGTACACTGATCGTAGGGTTGGAGGTTCGATTCCCGGCCCACGTGACGCCACATGCCGAAGTGTCCTTGGGCAAGACACTGAACCCCAAGTTGCTCCCGATGGCCTTGCATGGTTAGCGCCTTGCATGGCAGCTCTGCTACCATTGGTGTGTGTGTGTGTGTGTGTGTGTGAATGGGTGAATGAGACACGGTGCACATTTACCATTAAATAAATAAAGACCTTGATCTTTTGCAAAATATTGCCCAAGCGAAACATGATCACAATGATGACGTCTGATAATGCTCTGACGTGTCTTTGTGCTGGCTCTCAGGGCGGGGCTCCAGGCGACTCGTCCGGGCGGGGAGCTGCTCTACTCCACCTGCTCTCTGTCTCCGCTGCAGAACGAGTGTGTGGTGGAGCAGGCGCTCCGTCTCGCTCAGCAGGAAATGGACATCACGGTGCGAGTGCAGGACCTCAGCAGCTTCACCCGCCTCTTCTCGGACACTTTCCACTTTGCCCCTCAGCCGGCGCTCGGGGAACTCGTCCTCCCGCACCTGTGCTCGAACTTCGGCCCGATTTTTTTGTGCAAACTGCTGCGTGTCAGCTGAAGAGTCCAGTTGTCAGGTTTATTCGACGTCAGCTGTGTGTAAACGACTCGTTGCAACACTGCCCTCTGGTGGGGATATTAAAAATGCGTTTTCTAGTACTAAAGACTAGTGAAAGGAATTCTTACTAGATGAGTAAATTGCTTCACTAATTCATTTTAGTCGTTGCCTTTTTAAATCCATGCGTCGATCCGAATAGTCGGATTGCTACACCGTACAGTGGCGTACATAAGTATTCACCCCCTTCTACATTTTTTTTGTGTGTGTGTGTGTGTGTGTGTGTCACAAAACCTGGAACTGAAACGGACTTAAAGTCCCCGTGAAGCGCCTTGAAACGCGCAGTGTTAGTCGACATGTTGACGTAATTTCCACTGAATCAGGAAGTCAGGGCGGGACATATCGAGTGGCTCCTCCCTCTTTTTAAATCTCCAATAGCGTTCAGCTAAGCCGCACTTGACGGTTCGTACCATGGATTTTTATAACGTCGGGGCGGAGCACTTCAGATTCTAGAGAGCATTTGATTGTACAGAAAATCTGATCGGAAGCTGAAGTGCGGAATGATGTCATCAAAGCCGTCGATCCGTATCGTGTAAATTTGTGAATGTGGTTTTATTTTTTGTCATTGTTTTGGAGCGCACTAGCGTATAGATAACCTTAAGACCGACATGTTCATCCTAAACGGCATACTAAACTGCACGTTTGATTTCAAGGGCACTTTAACTGGGATTTTTACACCATGAATATACTCAAAATTGCCCCTACATTTGAAATGGGAGCAAAAAGAATCACACTGTTAAAATGACGGATTTCGCTTCGTTCTATGAGATGTTTAAATGTTTGAGATTTTGTTCTAACCGAACCCCGACTCCTACTTTTCCGGAACTTTATTCTGGAATTGTTTTGATCGCTCTTTATTCCTCGTCATGCTGTGTGTTTAGAGTGTGATCTCAGGCTCCAGGAACAGATTTAGTAGATTATATTGAGATTTAATTGTGGCCTCCATTCCACTAATTATCGTGACTTCTGAAAGCGATTGTTTGTAAATCATTGTGCAGAATTACCTACATTGATCCCCCTCCCCTTTAGTATTATGGTGTAAGGTCTAGATTCATGATGTAAAGTACTGTATAATCCCGGTCTCGATGATGTCATTTTAAAGAAATAAAATGTACTTTTTGTACCCACACTACTTCTATAAATGTGTTGAATAATATACGTTGTGGTCAAGGAGGTCTACACTAAGCAAAAAATATTCCTTCATTTAATGGTCCTTTTACTCTAAAACTAAAATAATGACTGTTTTTAATGAACAAAGTGAAAATAATCATGCACCTTGAGTCAGTGCGTCCAAAAGTCCAGTCTGAAATAGTAATAAAGTTTTGCTGTATTTATTTTTCCTATAAATTATAAAGTGTAAATTATTAGTACTTCTCTCTCCGGACGGTAGATGGCGATATTTGGCAGTTTATTTATTAAATCCATTTGCTGTGATTTTTCAAACGTGCTGTATAACTCTCATAACCAAACAGTTCTACTTCTCTTATTGGCTGTGTAAACTTCTCACTGTTCCCCTAAATGCAGTGAAGAAGTTTAATTACTTTTAAATGATATTTATTAAATAAATCGTGGTTTGGTTTTGTATAGTTCCAGTCAGTGCACAGATCACGTGAGGAGGATTTTAACCTTTTTTTTTTGTTTCATAAATATATATATTTTTTACAGATAGACTTTAGAAATATGCATATTAATAATATAATATTTTTTTGTAAAAAGAAATCTAAAAAAATGATTACAATCAAATGAAAGTGGAAATATCAGCTTTATTATTTCTCCACGTGCATTAAGATGATTATCTGTGATGTGATGTGATCTCTGTGATTGTGTTTTCTATGCACTATAGAGCTTTTATTTGAACATTATATCATTAAAGTCGGTACATCTGAAAACAGCGAGTCGAAGGAGGGGTTGTGATGCTCTTTGAAAAGGTCCACAGGAATATTATCCGAGTGTGAAAGCGATCAGACTGTGATCGTCAGTTTCTCAGACGCAGCAGGACGTCCGATGCAGGACGATGTCGAGGTTTTAGTAATAAAGACGAATATTTAGTATAAAGACGGCGACACATCGCAAACGCGGTAACGAAAAGCGTAATACTACACGAAGGAAATGTCCCCTTGCGTGTTAGTGTTCCAGAGAAGAATCCTAGAATATTTACACGTTTGGACACTTCACACGTTCATCACGTCGAGTTTTCACGTGATCGTTATTGTCTTTACGTAATTTTCACGTGATCCGATTTATTCGTTCATTTGTACTCGCGCTGAACCTGTTTTCACGCAATCCACGTCTTTTCACGTGTGATTTTTGTGACGTTTCGTTTTCCACACGATTCATTCATTTGTTCCACGTCTGATTTTTACACCCGGGGGGGGGGGGGGGGGGGGGGGGGGGGGGGGGGGGGGGGGGGGGGGGGGGGGGGGGGGGGGGGGGGGGGGGGGG
>JAOUWY010000038.1:1604506-1616139 GCA_025728095.1 Prietella phreatophila
TGACATGAAACAAAGACTCTATATCTATACTCTATAAGCCACTTCTACATCTATATTCTAAACTAAGTCTATACAACTCTAAGCTGTACTATCTGCTACTATTCTATAAGCTATGCTACAAGCTGTGCAATAAGCTAACTAGCCTTGACACGAACTCAGCAAATACTAATACATAGATTAATGCTAGGAAACAAGAACTAAGACACATGGCATGAACAAAGACTAACTATATTCGCTATCTAATTCTAACTCTATATCTGATTACCCGCGTTGTGTGTGTCTCATGGCTCCCGGTATATACACACACAAGCGTTATTAGCCCGAACTGCTAACCACTGTGGGCAATACCAAAACACACGCAAGAAGGGGCGGAGCCATGACGTCAACCAATCTGCATTTCTTTGTGTGTTTTTCCTGAGGAGGGGGTGTGCATGAACCGCGAAACCACTGATCAGCGCGTTAGATTTAATTCGAACAGTTTCATTGGTCCACTGTGACCTGTTGGGTCATTTCATTTGTCCGATGTGACGAGGCTAAATGTTTTGGCATGAAGCTCGTTAGCCCGTAAAAATACATAAATTAGCCGCATCATTGTTTAAACCGCAGTGTTCAAAGTCTGTGAAAAAAGTAGCGGCTTATAGTCCAGAAATTACAGTACACTAAATCTGATGGCAATGTGTCAAGCCTTTACTCAGATATTGCATCACTTCCTAGTAGCGGCCCATGGTTGTGAATGAAGAAGACAATACAGTATGACCATCTATCCATGTTTCCAGTGACACACCGAGTTCATCGTCAATCCTTTGAACACGGCATGACACACAGAATCAGAGGGAAGTGAAATCATGTTTCTTGGACGTTGCGTTGTGGAGTTATGATCGCAAGCACACATCCGAATTTACCCTGTTGGGAAGCTAAAGCATTTCAGTGACATAACCCACAACTGCCGCGTCGGGAGCTGAGACTGTCCTCGATCATCGTGCCAAATTTGATCAAATGTGAAGAAGATGATGACGAAAGCATACAACGGCAACAAAGAGCCTGCGCAAATGCAGGTGCTTGGCCCCTAAGAAAAGAAAGGCTAATGAAGGAACGACTGGAATGTCTGTGATAACAGGACACAACGTTTACTGTAACTATAAACAATATAAAACGTGTCATTCTTTGAAATAAAATAAACAAAACATGTCATCATTGGCAAATGGCTAGTCTATAAATAACTTCGGCGAGGTAAACCCACGCCTTTGCTTCGTCTACACACCCCGTTGTTGATTATTTCACTATAACAGCATGACATGGAGTGTCTTATGTAATCGCACTCCCTGGGAAATTATACTTCTTTCAAGTTGCTAAAATAATATGAGATTATTAGCAACTTGCTAGCTAGCTAAATTAGCTAATGTTAGTAATATTAAGCAAGAGGCTGGGGGTAGACATCCCGACTTCACACCAAAATGAATAAACAATAAATGTTGTGTTTTACACACACAGAGGAAGTTATTAAATTGATTTAACTTCTCTTTTCTCAGGCGTTATCAGGATAATTAGTCAAAGCCACAATAAACCGCTGAAGAGTCTTTGAGACAGCAGGAAGTGAAGCGATGTGGTTGTGAGGGAACTTGTGTGGCACGCAGGCACCTGCAGACTTTTTTTTTTCCTCTCTCTCTCTCCACACGAGCAAAAAAGGTCAAAAGATTTGGGGCCCTCTGAGGAGCTCTGTGAGAAGGTCCGTGAGATCGTCTCTTTCTTTCTTTCTCTCACGCAAAACAAATGTCTTAAACATGAGACCCCTCAAGGCCTCCCGCTTTTATAAAACCCTGATAGGGAACCTTCTCACAATCCCCGACTCTGTCCCGCCAGAGTCCTGAAGCTATTTTGTTTGAGGATCTTCAGCATCATGGTCACCTGAGGCTTCCTGCCTTCTCACTTTCTGCCAACATGGATACGTCACGGCACCGGCGGGGTGCAGCGTTCCTAAAACACAGGAAGTGATACTCTACATACCTCCTCTCTGAAACAGGGCTCGGCTTTACAAACACGGAAACAACGCCCATATTAGGGCAATGCTGGTTATGAAATACAGTAAGGTCACAGGACATGGCACACCTTCAAACTTGCATGTGATGCAGATTAGGCAATGAAAAACCGGTAACAGACCTACACATGACTCAGCTTTTTCATTTTAGTTTTTTTTTTACCAAAAATACAAACCTTAATAAAGCTTAGATTCGGTCGATTAAAGGTATGAAAAAAAAAAATCATGGCATCTCACAATATCTGCTTTACAGCTTTGCATTTTTATGATTAGCATTTAAATTCTCTCAAAGCATATTTCTTAGTTTTTGTTTTTTTTTAAATAAATTCATCTAAAAAGACGGCTGCACAAAAGGGCTGTATTGCAATTTCTGCGACGCCAGTGAGTCAAGCCAATGTTCGCTAAACGATAATTATTGCAATAAATAAGACATTTTTTATCACATGCCTGATTTATTTTTTTATCTCCGTATTGTAATTTTTTTTTAATCACAAATGTATAAATGTATAAATATCAAATGCATTCAAATGAGACTTAACAGTTACAATGTATATGATTATATAATATATACTAAAATATTCATACTAATTGCTTCATGAACACTTAAATACAAAAAAAGAATAAATTAGACTTAAAAAAGTTTCAATAATACAGCTATTTCATCATTTTTTAGATAAATGCAATTAACATGGATCGTGTTTAACGAATGCATTTTCAGATTTTTAAAAATAGACAGAAAGTGAAATTTATTTATATTTGATTTTGTGTGTGTGTGTGTGTGTGTTGAAATTGTGTTGGTTTAATGTGATCATAAGGAGACAATAGTATTGGGTGAATATCACGATAACAGTATAAAAATGACAACCAAGGACAGCTCCGTCCTGACCATGCCTCCATGTAAGGCTATAACGCGTTTAATAGCAGACGCTCGTCACCCGTGACAACCTCGTCTCCTACTTCCTGTCACTTTGCATGAAAGATCTCCTTAAAAAGTGCAACAGGTGCAAAGCTAATCAATAAAACGTAGCCATTAAAAGGTGGAGTCACCTAATAAAGTGGTGCAGAAGCTCAGCATTAATCAGCACGCTATGATTTCTTGTCCCCTGCTGCCAGGCAGCTTAAAACCAGGATTTGCGTAGGACAGATGTTACGTTCATCTGTGTGTCTACGTCCATCTGGACCCAAAGAGCAAACAGCAAGCGTTGGTCTAAGTGCGAAGCTCCAAAAAAAAGTTCAACGTGGTAAGTTAGTGCCACCATTTGGAAAGAAAGTAGAAGTGACATTCTGTAAGAAGAGCACTACTTTCCCAAAAGGTCCTTATCGTGCCCTTGTTGACGTCCCCTAATGACTCAGAAGTGTACGTTACACCGAGGTGCACTTTTTGAGGAGTGGAGATGATCAAAAGCACAATTTTGAGTACACACATACAAGAATCGTGGCATGAAAATGTGGTTTCATTAGCTATTTTTGGCTTTCTAGAGCACAGCACTGTGTGGTTTGCTAACAACATGCCATTGCTTTTTATCTACCCTGCTAGCTAGTTAGTAATTTATATATATTTTTGAATTATACTCAAAGACATTTTTTTTGTGACACACAATGCACGATTCACATGAATTTTGATTTGTGCAATTATTCATCTGACAAGAACATTGGGTACAAATGTAAATGTTAAATGTTTAAATCTGTGTCTAATGGTGGAGTTATTGCATGTTAGATATGTACTAAAGAAACCCACAATTCTCTCTCTCTCTCTCGCTCTCTCTCAAAAAAAAAAAAAAAGGAAGACAACACTCAGAGTCATTCTGTTAGAGGAAAATCACCACCACCCTGAAGTTGGTTATTTGGAGCATAAAATCCTCGCCTGAAGATGTCAGAAAACTTAAAGTTGCCTTTAAGAGGTATGGTGCAGCAAAGCGCTCGCACTGGAGACTCCTTCCCAAAAAGTTCAACGTCTCCTTAAAGAAAACGTCTCCATATCGTCATAATTTGCATCTAATAAACTTCATGAACTCATAAAAAATTGTAATTACTTTTATTAATGGTTTCCAGGATTTAACCATGGATAAAACTGTAAAACAAAACTTTCCTCAAAAGTGGAACGCATGAAGAAAGAGTGGCTAGATACGTTTGTACGTCATACTAAATATGTTTAATTCACGCACTATATATTTATTTGATTTACTGTAACCTACAATTGCATAATTATATGCAATATACATGAATAAAGTATTCATTATTGTTGTTTTCAATAGCTAATACAAGACACTCATGCTAATGTTACACGTCTGTTTAACTTGTCTGATTAACACTATTAAAGTAATCGCTACTTATTAACGCTGCTTATTGTTAAAATTTTAACAGGGCTAATGATACACCACAAAAAAAAGAAAGAAAGAAAGAAAGAAAGAAAGAAAGAAAGAAAGAAAGAAAGAAAGAAAGAAAGAAAAGATAAGATAAATGGCAACGGCCAAATCGGGCTAAGTTAAACACAATCATTTAGCGACATCATCTGGAAGAAAGTGGAACTGCAGGGTTTGGGTTTTTAAAAAGAAATAAATCCCTTAACGTCAGTAAATGTCCACTTATATAAATAGTAATATCACATTAATCACTTATATATATATTAACACTTAGGACATTTTATACTGAAGTCATTCATGCCAAAGTCTGAGGAAATTCAAAACACACTTTTATGGACGCTGCTTTTTTCACTGGGGATCATGAAAGTGTGTTAAAAACACTAGTCATATTCTAGGGAACAGGTTTCGCAACCAGGACACCAGACCAGACATATATATTCCTGAATCTCAAAAGCATCTTCAGCTGCTTTGACTAAGCAAGTAAAGCATAAAGCTGTCTTAGTCAGCATTATTCCAGGACGCATCATCCGTCGCCTCTAGCACTCTAAAGTATGATGAGGGATGAGATCTTCACCACAACACCTCCCTGTTTTAATGAGAGCGTGTATTTAGAGCAGGATCACTGCTTAGCCTGAAATTCTTACTAATTTTGATGGTTGTAGGCATGTGGGACTTGTAGAGCTCTTCAGGGAGAAACCACAAGTCAAGATACCAAGTTCTTGGAAATCAGGAATAATACAGGGATCTAAAAAAAAACATCCTAAGGTGTTGGTTTTTTTGTGTGTTGGGATTTTGAGACAACACGTTCTACCACCTCAACCACAGCAACCGCCATTTGGAATGTTTTCTTCCTCTTATACCACAGCAATACACCAACGCTAACAAGTTAATATTGATTATAAAATGACACGTTATAATTGTATCCATTTAGAGTTCCATTTTATCTCTGCGGAATGTCCAGCTCCCGTTATCTCTTACGTTACAGCAGCTATAAACAGTTGTTCCATCAACAGCCTCTCTTTTTTTTTCCTTCTTGAAATTAATAAAACAACAAAACACACCTCGTCATGTTACCGAGCATCCACAATGCGTAAGAAACAAATCCTGATACAGCGCACTGACACTGGAGACTCCTTCCATAAAGTTTGGAATTAACGTCTCCTCACAGAAAACTTCATCACGTGAACGATTAAATGCTTCTCTTTGTTAAAGAACACATTTTTTTGTTGAGCATAGAAAGGTATAGAAACCATCACGTATTAGAACGGGTGCAATAAAGCAAACCTGTTATTTTCACCTGCACTTCTGTCAAGAGTTTCACTTCCCTTGAGCTGAAAGGAGACTTGGAAAAGCTTTTATTATTAACGGTGACCAGGATTGAACCAAAATGGAGAAAGCAAGTTTTTCTGACTTTCTCCTTCACATTCTCTGATCTTCTCTTCGTGAAGTGCATAAATAAAATGACAGAATTCCACCCCATTCACAAAATAGGATAGTGCAGAGTTTGCTGGACCCTTGTTTGGTGGATGCTTTTAAGAAAATGATCCGTTATTTATGAAAGTTTGTGATGTACACGTGAACTTATCAAAGAGTTATTATTAATGTAGCGACATATGTATATTTTTAGCCTAAAGTTTGTATGTGTTTTTAGGTTTACGATTTTATTTCAAATGAGCACCTGCGTTTGTTGTGGGACTCGAACTTACAAACAAGTGTTCACTATATTGAAACGTTCATGATGTGTTGAGTGAAAATAGTTGGTTGGTGCAGTATTTTCGTTATTCCCGTGAGAAGTCACCGGTTGTTCGAATCTGATTTCTTAGCCTCTAATACAGAACTAAGGAAACAAACATTAGATGCCAAACTTCTTCTTGCTAATCAATTACACTTGGGCAGGTGGAATGGTAGTGCAGCAGATAGCACCGGATCTCCGTCCGGTCTGTGTTCACATGGGTTTCATTTGGATTCTTCGGTTTCCTCCAACGGTTGAAAAACATGACAGTCGGTGGACACGTTACTGTAAATTACCCCAACATGTGAACGACTGGTAGAACTTCTAGGGTGTATTCCCGGCTTGATCCCAGCGTTCCTGGGACAGGCTTCGCATTCACACTTGGGGTAAAGTGGAAATGCTGAAAATCTGTTTTGTTTTTGATTATCTGTTTGTTTCTTTGTTTTTTACAGAACTTCTCCTTTAAAACAACATGACAGTGAATGCTATGAACCCGACCTATGGGAATCAAGTTGAAACCCCAAAATCTGAGTCTCTCACCTTACTCACAAGGAGTTAAACATGAATGTATACGAAAGTATTTTAAATGCATGTGATGTGTTCATGATACAGAGCTTTAAAGTTTTCTACGCCCATTACAACTCACTGAGACCTTGTCAAACTGGACCACACAGACAAAATAGTCATGCTCATTAAAAGTACACACTTTTAGTAAAAAATAATAATAATCAAAATCCACCTTAAATCATGGACTGTTTCGAGACGTTATTTTACCTTCAGATATGCCGAGCTTCCAGTTTCTTCTCCAAATCCGTCCAGACGCAGTAATCTAACCCCCAAAGAAGACACAACAATACCGGACAAGCTGTGTGTTGTCCAGAAGCAGCACTCAGACGCCTTGCTACAGTGTAATTAGGTGCTTTCACTGCGATAATAACAGTTTGTAACACTTTCAGCGACGCTACGATCGACCACATTGACAAAAACAAACGACCTTCCGCTGACTACGCTGTTTGCGCAGGAGAAGAACTTTGCGTAAGACGCATAAACACGTTCAAAAGAGCAGACTCGCGTGCCGAACCGGGTGTTCAATTGGTATCGTTAGTATAACACGAAAAATTATTAAAGATGTTTACTTTTGTATTCATGTAGCTACACGCGAATATCATTTTCTGTTTGGATGTGTTTTTAGGGTTACTATTTTATTTCAAATGTGCAACTACCACGTGTGTCCAGCAGGTGGCGGAAGAATCCAGATTTAGGCGATACATAGGCTACTGTACAATGTGAAATGTGAACTCGATCGTAAAATGAATTTTAAACAAAAAAATAAATAATAATAATAATCAAAGACTCTCAAATACAAATATAAAATGGCCGACTACACAGCTATTCTCGGTGTTATGACGTGTTAGCTCAGAATTTAAGTAAGTAAATAGAAATCTTTTCTCACAAACTACAAATTGCTTAACATCTCTAATGACCTCAAACATTCATACTGTGTGAAGGTCATACATGAATAGTTCAAGTAATTTAAACTTGTAAACTCCCTCTAATGGTAGAATATCTAGCCTATTGGAATTTTAAAATGCTTTGCTAAGTATAGTTAAAGTATGGGAACGGTTGTTAACACTTTTGCCTCACACCTCAGAGGTTGGGGGTTCAAATCCTGCCTCTCCTCCTTTCTTGTTCTCCTTGTGGTTCAGGGTTTCCTCCCCCAGTCCAAAGACATGCCTTGTAGACTGATTAGCATTTGGCATGTGATTGTGCACTGTAATGACAGTGAATTCTATGAACCCAACCTATGGGAATCAAGTTGAAACCCAAAAATCTGAGTCTCTCACCTTACTCTCAAGGAGTTAAACATGAATGTATATGAAAGTATTTTAAATGTATGTGATGTGTTCATGATACAGAGCTTGAATGTTTTCTACGCCCATTACAACTCATTGAGACCTTGTCAAACTGGACCACACAGACAAAATAGTCATGCTCATTAAAAGTACACACTTTTAGTGAAAAACAAAAACAAATCCACCTTAAATCATGGACTGTTTCGAGAAGTTATTTTACTTTCAGATATGCCGAGCTTCCAGTTTCTTCTCCAAATCCGTCCAGACACAGTAATCTAACCCCCAAAGAAGACACAACAATACCGGACAAGCTGTGTGTTGTCCAGAAGCAGCACTCAGACGCCTTGCCACAATGTAATTAGGTGCTTTCACTGCGATAATAACAGTCCAAAGATGTGCCTTGTAGGCTGATTAGCATTTGACATGTGATTGTGCACTGTAATGGGCTGGCATCGGGCCAGGGTGTGCCCTGAGATCCTTGGATAGGTTCGAGGTTGGAAAATGGATGGATGGGTAGTTAAAGTAACAGTTTGGCTTACCAAGACAGTGTTTGGTTTCTTTAGTTTTGCACTGCAGCTACAAGGCTGATGTAGCCAACAGATAATAGAAATTTATAGTTACAAATGTAATGTGATTCTATAAGATAAATCCTTTTACACTTGAAATTTTCGGTTTCAGTGGGGAACAACAACTGTCTAGTTTATAGATCTGTTGGGCCGATTAATTCATTTGTATAGATAACAATCACACTGTCTGAAACCAACTATGCAAATGAGTTTAAGACAAAAAAGGCAACTGTATACTGAGAAGTGTGTGACGATTTAGCCATGCACTTTCAACGGAGTATTTTTCAACTATAAACAAAAGGCAACAAGCATCCATTATTATCTACATTAGCCTTGTTCCTTCAGTGCAAAATCGAAAGAAACAAAACTCACACTAAACATGCTTTGTATGGTCGTCTACATATGCGTTGTGCATCTCTGTATAATATTATGTAGTGCTACTTGGTTGTTGTGTTCATTTACCACTATGACGTTTGTCCAGCAGGTGGCACAGAAAACTATTTTGTACCTTTAAGGGTAACAAAGGAAATTTAATAGAAAATGACACAATGTCTGTTTGTTTGGCCATGATATACGTGACACAAGAGAACAGTATTTATAGTACAAAAAAAGGAAAGTAGAAATGTTTTATGCTTTATTGGTCACCGTCACTTAATCTCAAAGATTTACAGAATAGTTAAATAATACAATAAAAAGCCCCTACAAACATGTAGGCTACATTTGAATTTGTTTACCTGGATAACTAACAGTTTCAGAACAAATAAGGTGCAGCTGCAAGACTCTTTACTAGAACCAGAAGATATGACCACATCACCCCAGTCTTATCCACACTGCAACGGCTCCCAGTAAAATTTCGCATTGATTATAAAATACTCCTATTCACCTATGAAGCACTAAATGGTCTCACGCCACAGCACCTGAGTGAACTTTTGGTCTTTTATAATCCACCATGCCTACTTCAATCAAAAGGTGCAGGTTTTTTGTTGCTACCTGGAATAGCGAGGGCTACAGCAGGGGGAAGAGCTTTCTCTTACAAAGCCCTAAAGTTATGGAACAGTCTCGGTGTTTAAGTTCAGGCTGAAAATTTGTTTACTCAAGCTTTTTGTTAATAGGTAAAGGAGCAGATCTGGATGCTGTCTCAGGGAGTTTTTCCTTGCCACTGTTGCCTCTGGCTTGCTCATTAGTGATAAATATATAAGATTAGAAAACAAATCACTGATCACTATTATTACCATCCAATCACTGATCATCAATGATCTTTGATCTTTTTTTAAACTGTATTTACAGTAATAAAAGTGAGTTATTCCATCTGCAACCGATTCCTTCGTGTTTATTACCCAACTCCTCACTACCACTGCTTTGTTTGGGCTGCATAATTGTATAGTGCATAATTTGCATACAAATTAATTATAGTATTTGATGTCAATACATACCTTAAATAGTCAGTTAGTGTTGCACTGATCAAAAAATTATTCTTTCTACAAGAAATAAGATATAATCTATTGTTTTCTGGAAAAAAAAACTATTTCTATTCCATTCTATTCTTCAGAAAGGCAAATGATCAGGATTTACAATTTACTGAATAAGAAAATCGGTCCATGAAACGTTCAGGTGACTTCTAGTGACTTTTTGAGCATGGGTTATCAAATTGTCCCTGGAAAGAGTCTGCAAAACTGTTTTGGGAAGAAAAACAAACAAACTACTTTCATGTACAGCATTGCATACTGCCTAGAAATTAAAGTTCTTCATAACTATGTATGCTGAAAAAACGTCAACAATAAATAATAGGTTAGTTGTCTTTTCCATTACATTCAACCCTTAAACAAGTCAATACTTGTGTAGTTCCCTGAATGTAGTTCCCACCATTCCCTGAATGGTGACTCATCCAGGGCTAAATACGTGCTGAATGGGATCTTCAGACCTACAGCGCAGAGATTATCATCAGACCCATGTACAAGATATTTCACTTTTAAATTTCCAGGTATCACCCAGTGAAACTTGCTTCAGGCTTTTCCTGATGAATTATCTGATGAGCTGATTTACGTGCGCTAAAATTGATCTAACAAGTAAACATGTATGGGAAAGGTACAGGATTGAAAAACAGGAATGTACGCGTAACCTTTTTTCACTTTTATTATTTTTTTAAAAACTATTAGAATTATGTGGATTCTTCGATGATGGAGTTTCAGCTTCGTCAGTATTGTTGTTCTAGTATTGCTTATTATAGCAACTTACATAGCAAGTGCAGTTTCTGGATAACTTTGCATGTCGACTTCGAAGAAACTGACAGTGTTACTGTCCATTTAAGCGTCGATTGCTGTAAATGTTTAGTACTGTACCGTAAGACTTTACAGCAGTAAAACATTTCAGTAAAATATACTTTCTTCGGAGAGACCGAAGTAACATGGATGAACTCCAGTCACTGTGGACTCTGGCTTCGTGTACATGCGCATGGATGATGCGTAGGGACGAGAATTAAACAAATGATGTTTTTACATGTTCCGTTGATCAGTAAATATAAAATCCCGACTAATTTCAGCTGAATTACAGCACAAGTGATAGAGTTTGTTTGAAGTGCTGTCAGGGTCTGTCATGTGTACCATTACAAGCCCTATTGAAAGCACTTCTAACTGACACGAGTGCAGCTGTTTAGTCATTCTTTAAATTAGGCTTGTGTTTAGGTTTAGATTTCTTTGGAACTGCAACAACGGTGGTGTTTTTATTTAAACATAATCAGGTTGTGATTATGAATTATTAACAAGGTTGTATTTTTCTGTACAGGCACAATATGAATGAGACTTTACGTCTGTTTTATTGTCGTTTTTCATTTACAGTGGCCTGCATAAGTTTTTACCCCCACTGAACTTTTTCACACTTTCTAGTTTCTAGCTCGTTTGCAGTTACTCTTGACTTCTGGGTTGCTTCTCTGACTAAACCCCTCTTCCACTTGTGCCATATTTTTGTTTTTAAATAAAAAATCTCATTTCACTCTCACTGGCACCCTGTCCAGGGTGTACCCTGCCTTGTGCCCGATGATTCCTGGGATAGGCTCCAGGTTCCCCGCGACACTGAAGAAGGAGTAAG
>JAOUWY010000038.1:1667522-1678381 GCA_025728095.1 Prietella phreatophila
CCCCCCCCCCCCCCCCCCCCCCACCTGAGCTCTGCGGTGAGGCGGTGGAGGGTGGCTTGTCGCTGGTCGGCGGCGAGCTGAGTCCTCTGCAGCACGTCCCTCAGCTCCTCCAGGTGGCCGAGCGTGTCGGACAGCTCGCCGCGCACCGTGTCTAACTGCTCCTCCAACAGGCGAGCCCGCTGCAGAGAGTTCCGCCTGTCCATCTCGCTCCGGTGGAGCTTCTCCTCCAGGTCCACCACTGAGCAAAAAACGGAGGAGACGCAATCAGATTCTGCAGCGCCGTGCTGTGGTAGAAGATGGTTACTACGTTTATTCATCGTGTACCCATTTCACTCTTCTTATCCAGCATGCCCCTGGTCTCCTGCAGCGTCTCCTCCATCTGACTGAGCTGTGTGGCTTTAGAGCTGCTGTCCCTCCTCAGCTGCAGCAGCTCCTTCTCCATGTCTGAAAGCTCCTCTCTGCATGCGTTCATCTCGGAGCTCAGCTGCCTGGAAGAAGAAGAAAAAACGTGCAGAATGAAGAAACTAACAAACTGATTGTCTGTCAAACCTCATCATCAGGATTGCTGTAGACATGAATCGTCCTTGGAGAAAAGAGCAATCACCTGCTGTACAGTCTTCTACTGCTGAGGAAAAGAAGGAGAGGCTCGATATTTATACGGACGTACGCAGCTGTCGAGACAACGTGACCGAGTCCTGAATCTGAGTCATAAGACTCTCGGAGAACGACAAACAGCGCCCGAGGCTGGACGGCGGCCTGGAATTCAGAGACCAGCTGCACAGGGATGTCCTGTGGGTAAAGGAAGCTCGTTCACAACATCATGGTGGGAAAGATCACAAGGCAGACGTCAGCGCAGGGTGTGTGTGCGGAATAATAAATCCCTCCATCAATTACACCCGTTCTAAAACCGTGGGCACAGACACAGAGATGGTCCCTGCACCGCTCTTATAAATGCGCTCCAGTCTTCTATTTTCTGGGAAGGCGATCCACTAGATTTTTGGGCGTGGCTTGGGGGGGTTAGCGAGGTTGAGGTCAGGCATCGATGCTGGGCTCAGGACATGCGAGT
Organism: Prietella phreatophila; assembly: GCA_025728095.1. Classification (NCBI taxonomy): domain Eukaryota; kingdom Metazoa; phylum Chordata; class Actinopteri; order Siluriformes; family Ictaluridae; genus Prietella; species Prietella phreatophila. The sequence goes on from JAOUWY010000038.1 coordinate 1,668,589, forward strand.
TCTTCTACCTTCTTCCAACCTTAACACCGACATGTCTTCATGGAGCCCGCACCCTTTGGTGTGATGGTCAGGTGTCCACATACTTTTGGCCGTATCGTTAGTGTATGTATGTGTGTGTGTGTGTGTGTGTGTGTGTGTGTATATATATAAATAAATCAGATCAGATCATACAAGAGTGACATGATGTTGGTTCCAGTTGCGCGAGAGCTGGTGTGAAACTGGCCAGGTCGATTAAACGGACCCGATGGAGCTGCTCCGAGAGCTTCGAAAGAACCCGAGTGACTGAAAAGGAATAAAACGACTCACGTTATGGAAGAAGAGAGTTCAGCGGTTTGCTTCTCCTTCTTCTGCACCTCCTGCTTGGCCTCCTCCACCTCCACCTGCTTCCTCCTGAGCTGGTGTAACGACGTGCTCCGTTCCCGCTCCAGCTCCTGCTCCAGCTGAGACACCTGCAGTACGGAAACGCCGGATGAAGCGGAATCGGAAAACTTCAAGTTACGGCTATATCTCGGACTCGTACAAAGCGCCGACACCGGAGACTCCTTCCACGGACGTGAAATAAATGTCTCCTTACGTGCGTGTCGGGTGTCTGCTGTACGAGTCCCTGTGAACGAGCTGTTACTATAGAAACGATAACGCATTAGAACAAGCGCGCTTATACAAACCTGTGATTCGCACGCCGTTAGAGAAGATTAACCGACACCTTCTGACCAATCAAGAGTCCAGAATTCAAAAGTGCTGTGGTATTATTACAGTTACATTTCAAATATTATAAGATTATAACTTATTATATAGTCACAGGACTATATTTTATGTGTTACAGAATGCTGCAGACATCATGGTGAACCCTTTAAAAAATATATATATATATATATTTCTTTTTAAATACACCAAATGAGCCATTTAGCCTAAAGGCATAACGTCAAAGCGAAATGAAGCTTGAAACAAGCACTGTCTTTTTTCGGCGGCGTGTCACGCTCTGACCCACTTCAGTGATCAATTCTCCCACAGAAGTTGTTTGTAAACCTTCGTCCCGGTCGAGAATGAACTCCTCGAGGAACGTCACAAAAACGTCCAGACTACGACAATGAACACATTGTGAGATGTTTGCTAGTGTCAGTGTTTCGAGACGAAAACCGCCCAAAATCTGTTCCGTGTTAAAGTCGAAACAAAAATACGTGTGTATGATATTCGTGCATTCACGAGAGAGAACAGTACAAAATAAGCGCTGGTTTCGGTTTCCTTCTTTTTTGTAACACGACATCGGGCGTCACTTTTACTGAGATGATATAAAAAGAAGAAGGCTTTATTTGTCACATTACAGCAAAGGGAAATTCTTTTCTTCATATACTGTATCAGAGCACAGGGTCAGTCCTCTGGAGCAGAGAGAGTTAAGGGCCTTGCTCAAGGGCCCAAATTTAGCAGCTTAGCCGTTCTGGGCGTTGAACCTCCGACCTTCTGATCCGTAACCCAGAGCCCCCCGACCACACCTTTGCATCAACTTAAACACGTTATCACGATCGGGGTTCATGGTGGATCCCGGGAACGCCGGGTGTGAGACAGCAATACTCGTGCACATCTGGGGCGATTAAGCGGTGCTGATCCGCCTACCAGTGTTTGTGGGTTTTGGGAAGAAACCAGAGGGCGTGGAGGAAACACTGCACAGTCAGCACCCTGAGCTGAGCATCGATGCAGGGACACTTGTGCGGCGTTTGGTGTGTGTGTGTGTGTGTGTGTGTGTACCTGGCTCTGCAGGTGACCCTGGCTATCCTCAAGCTGTGCGATGCGGCTGGTGCTCTCCTGCAACATGGCGTGCTGTCTCTGCATGGAGTGCTGCAGCTGCAGGTTCTCCTCACTCGAGCTCTCACAGGCCAGCGTTCTGCTCCTCACCGCCTCCTGTAGAACTGACAACTAACACACACACACACACACACACACACACACACACACACAATGTTACCATGCAGCATTATACGGTACAGTTCCTCGGTTTAAACCTTTGACATGTTTATCTTCTATCGTGAATAACATCTGGGTTTATGAGATTTTCTGCTTTTATTCGCATTTCACAAGAATTTTGTGGAATTATTTGTGGTTGTATTAATAGTTAATATTATTTACAGCGAGTAATGCATTATTCTGGATCATCATGCAACGTGTGTATAGGTCGTGTTAAATGATCGCGTGAACGTTTAACGCAGACTCGCGCGGACCTCAGAGTTCTTCAGCTCCAGCTGCTTCTCGTACTGCTGCTTGACCTTCTCGACCCGCCGCAGGCCGTCGCTCAGCTCCTCCTTACAGCACGCCAGCTCCGACTCCATGAACTTCATCTGCACGCAACAGCTATAAAGCGTCATTCCACACCACGGGACAGTCTAAACGTTCCTAGGAGAACACGACGCTGCGTGTCCTACTCCCTGCTTACCGCTGACTGAAGTCACGTTTTTAGCTAGATCAACACACACACACACACACTCACTTTAGAAGCCGACTCCAAGGCCTGCTCTTCGAAAGCGCGCACTGCTTCTTCACTATGCGCGTTCTTCATGTCCAATTCCTGTAAATAAACCGCACGTTTATATTAATATTTAGAGAAGCACCGTGATTCGCCGTTATCAGTTCAGGAAGCTGACCTGTGTGAGCCGATCCACAGACGCTTGCAGTAAACCGGCCTGATGTTCCACTTCCTGTTTCTCTGACTGGAGATCGGACACGGTCTGCTTCGACGCCGCTACTTCGGCCTGACTCTGAGCCAGACACGACCGCAACTACGCGCGGGCACACAAATACACGCTCGTCGTCATCGGGTCCGTCAACAAACTCCACATCGCACACGTCTCGCACACTCACCACCTCCATCCTGTCCTCCAGTTCCCTGCATCTGTGTGTTTCGGCCATCTTGGAGGTCTCCGCAGCCCGCTGGTATTCCCTCTGTCTCTTCTTCAGGAGTGACTGGTAGTGATGGACGCTGCTGTCCTTTTCCTGCAGAGAGCAAAATAAAAACATGTATATACTTGTATAAAGTACAGACGTGAAGAAAATACATCATGATGAGCTCATAAACTGTAATGTGTGTGTGTGTGTGTGTGTGTGTGTGTGAGTGAGTGAAAAAGAGACCATTATCTCCTGCTCCAGCTGGCCGGTTTTAATAGCAGCCTGTGAGTAAGCGGCACTTTTCTCCTGCAGCTGTTTCTCCACCACAACCAGACGCGCGCTCTTCTTCTTCAGCTGCTCAGAAACGCATCAGGACACAGATCAGACTCCATTACACCATTGAAGTCATTTCAGTATCCACACTTAACACACAGACCTTCACACGGTGACGCGAGGAGTGTAGGATATTCACGTGACAGACCGCAGGGAAACACCACTACTGTGCTTTATTCCTCTGTGATTTATTTATTTTTTTACATTATTCATGTATTAAAGAACGTGTTGTGCGTTTATAGCATAAACTCCTCTGTCCTGAAGGCGCCTAAAGTGACGGTATTGCCTTTGACTGTTTAAAAACAAAAATATAAAAAGGCGCCGGCACTGGAGACTCATTTCCAGCATGCTTCATAAATGTCTCCTTACAGAAAACTGGTTTTAATTGAATGAAACAGCTGCTGTTTTGTGCTTTTGTGACTTTCCTGGTTATTAATCTGAAGGTCATGAGGTCAAGACCCGGCAGCGCCAAGCTGCTACTGCCCCTAACGCGGGGCACCAGATCATATCTGCCCTGAGAGGTGAACGGTGTATTTGCTTTAACCCACGACGCCGAGTGAAGCACCTCTTTCTCCAGCATGGTGGCCTGAGCAGCTTTATCCAGGAGCTGGTTGTGAAGCTGCTGGTAATGAGAGGCTCTCTGCGTGATGGAGGTCTGGAGGGACGAGATCTCCTCCTGCGCTCGGCTCAGTCTCTCCTGCAGGCTCTGTGCGGCGCTCGCCTGCCTCGCCTTCTCCTTCTCCACGCTCTGCAGCGCCGCCAGCAGCTTCCCGTACCGCTCACCTAGTGGCATCATTCGGCACACAGACCAGACCATGGGCGAACGTCAGAGAGAAATGAAACGCTTGAAACTTTAGGAGTTATTTGGCACCGCATAGGAAATTGCTTGTAGCTATTACACACACACTTTCAGACTTAACCCCTCACCTGGCTTGTGTTGGAGATTCTCGGTGACTGCGGTCGAAGTCAGCGAGGGTAAAAGACAGGGATTCATACACAACTCTCCATCTCGATTCTGAAAAACACACGGATATAGGAAAAGCACCAATAAGCCTTTAAACACAGAATCGGGGAAAGGAGGCGTGGCCGGTGCGCCAGTCCCGGGGAAAGGAGGCGTGGCCGGTGCGCCAGTCCCGGGGAAAAGGGGCGTGGCCGGTGCGCCAGTCCCAGGGAAAGGAGGCGTGGCCTGTGTAAATAACAGTGCTGTGTAGGAAATCACAGTGAGCTTTTGAACAAGAAGATGAGACTACACATCAGGACTGGACTTCATGTATAATCAGGTATACACACACACGCTTAGCAGGACTTGTAGGAGTCCACACACACCTCACGAAGATGCAACATGTCCAGAACGTTCTCCAGACTAGCCAGCTCCGCTCTGGCCTGCTCCATGTCCCTGTGAGTCTGAGTCAACCTCTGTTCCTGGCAGGCCGTGAGGAGCCGCAGGTCCTCCCTCTCCCTCCGGAGTCCTTCCACCTCCTGCAGCTGCGTCTCCTTCTGCTCCAGTTCCCTCTGCAGGCGACCCAGCTGCTCCGACGCCTGCCGGACTCGGTTCTGCAGCTCCTGACGCTCGGCGGAGAGAGCCTCGGAATGGACTCGTGCTTCCTTCAGCTCCCTACTGAGAGGAGTGCCGGTGGGGGAATTTCTAAATATGTTACTTATTTAGAAGGTCCAATAAACCGAAGAGATTTTCCATAGTTTATGCTCCGCAGCTGGACGCTGGACTTCCTACTCACAGGCAGCGACGGAGCTTGGAGATGTTTCTTACCTCAGGCTGTCACTCGTCCTCTCCCTCTCTCTCTCCAGCTCCGTACATCTTTCCTCCAGCTCCTCTCTTTCTCGGTCACACTCGATTAAACTCGCCTTCAGCTTGCCCTCATTCTCAATCACCTGCGCGCAACAGAGACATTAGACATGGAGAATTTTTTGTAAAAACAGCTAATTTTGCTGCTACTGTTCTACACCACACAGCGACGTCGTTGTCTAATTTCCTCCAATCAGAACAGATCTCGAACAAAGACTAACGGAACCAGTCTGTTTCACCGTAGAGGGGAAAACATGCCAGTGACTGGCCCGTTAAGAAGTTTGGAGAAACTGTGCACTACCTTCTTTAATTTTTCAGCAACGTCTTCTTTGTAGTCTTTGAAAGCCGCAGTGAGTCTCTCTGCGTTTCGGAGAGCTTGGTTCCTCTGCTGCTCCGTCCTTTAAAAAGAACGGCTTACCCTCAGTTTAATGTACATCAGCGATACGCGTAGCCCTGCCACGATAATTACGTTATCGATATCGGTTTTTGCGTGACCACACAGCGTTCGAATGCAAGATGTGTAGCAAGCACATCATTTTAAAAAAGGCCTAGATACACGTGTCCCTTACCGCTTCCACTGCCGAGTTCGATCACGCAGCTCCGATTTCACCGCGTTCAGCTCTTCTTTGAGTTTCTCCACCGCTCTGTTACACTGCAGCGCGGTCTGTTCGCTCGCTGCACGCTTCAGGTCTGCTTCCCTATGACACACAGTTAGATAGCTGCACACAATTAAAGATGGGCCGATAATCGGTTTTCCCGATATTGAAGCATTTTCCCATAACCGGATATCGGTTTTGTAATATCAGATCCACTTGTATATGGCGCCATCTTGTGGGTGTTTTGAGAATGCCACTGCATCTGATCTGTTTTTTGTGTGTGTTAGAATTCAGTTTGTGTTTTATTTGTTCACCTCATCGAAGCTTTTACTTATTTAAAAACAAACAGTAACAATGTACTTACCTTTTGCACTCTTTCAGACCCCTCTATTGATTGGTGCATAAATAAGAGTTGTGTCTTTTAATGCAAGGAGGAAGTGACTGACAAAATTGTTATAAATAAAACGGTTTGTTTAGTTCAGCGGTGTCCTTATCATTGTGTATCTGTGTCAAAAACAGAACTAAAACAATAAACAATAAACAAATAAACAAACAAATAAAGGCAACATAAACATGCAGATGATCAATATCGGTTATTAAATAAAAATAATAAAATCAACATCGGTCGATATCGACCCACAATCTATAACTTACTCCGAATTTCAATCCATTTTAAGTCCTAATTTATTTCTGCTTTAACTCCTCATCACTAGCCATGATCTATTACCACACTCTTGGACAGAAAAAGGTTCCAGAAGCAGGTTAAGAGTTTTTAGGTGCTTAGAACAGTTCCACTTGGACCTACATAATACAGTGAACATGGATTTCAATCGAGGACTGATTTAACAAGGGGAATGAAAACATGCGGCTAGACCGAGCTTTTTGGTGGCCATTTTGAGTGAGGAAGAACATGGTAAATGGAGCACTTATAACGCTTATCCTAAGCGCTTTACACCGTCACTCATTCACCCATTCACACACACCAATGGTAGAGCTGAGCTGCCATGCAAGGCGCCTTGGGAGCAACTTGGGGTTCAGTGTCTTGTCCAAGGACACTTCAGCACGTGGAGTCACCCGGGCCGGGAATCGAACCGCCAACCCTACACAGCCGCCCCAGGCCAGGAAGAACAGCAAAACAGGAAACAGGGATGTTACCGTAAAGCTGTGGCTTGAGCTTCTAGCTGTGCCTCCAAGTCCAGGATTCGCTCCTTCATGATGGAAATGCTGGAGGTCCGTGCGCCTATGGTGGAACCGAGAACACGCATCTGCAGGACAAAATATGAGTTTGATCAATGTTTTAACTTTGTGTACAACTACATCAAGTACTGTGTATATGCAATATATATATATATTACATTCCAAGAGCAATCGACTAACTGAGACAGAATAAACTTATTTGTATTATTTAGAACAGAAAATGTCCCATGAATTGTTTTCACATCTTGTAGTCCCTCTCGCTTAGTGTTGTAGAAACAAACACAGTCCCTTCCGAAACTACTGGAACGGCAAGGCCAATTCATTTATTTTTGCTGTAGACTGAAGACATCTGGGTTTGCATTTGTTGTTAAAAAGGATACACCAACATGGAGACCAGAGAGCTGTCTATGGGAGAAAAGCCAACCAATTGGAAGCAAAGAAAAACGGGGAACAAAAAAAAAGCAATCAGAGGCATCGCATATACACCTCAGGCGATAGCCAATACAACAATTTTGCTTCGTCCTGAAATTTCCATCTAGATGTAAATACCGGTACCAGGAAGTAAAAGCTGAAATCCTAAACTCTCGTCTCATATACCCATCTTTTGATCTCAAATAAAATGTCTTTGGTGTATAGCACAAACTAATGAATTGGCCTCGCCGTTCCAATAGTTTCGTAGGGGACCGTTTGATAGTTTACCTTTAAACATAGTTTGGAGATATTCTCAGTTAAACGTTATAGTCTGTGATGCATACATACATGTTTGTCCAATTAAAAGTGCTCCAAAAAAAACCTACAAGTCCCGCCCCCAGAGCAGGTCTTGCTCTACAGTGGCCATTCATTAGCCTGTTGAGAAATTCAAGTACTCCACATTTAACTACTTCACTACTGTCAAACATTTCACTTCCTATTTCAAAAGGAAAACACGTCAATGTACAGAATCAAATCACGCCTCCAGGGTCATTTTAGGAGGGCTTTACTGGACCAGCATGTGGCTGGGTCAGGCCGGGAGATGTGTGGTACCTTAGACTTGGAGCCGGCCATCTCGATCTGCGCGGCCTCCAGGTCGCTGATCAGCTGCCTGTTCTCCATCACCAGAGACGAGTTCTCCTCCCTCACCGAGCTGAGCTTCCTCCTGAGCTCAGCCGCCTCGTTCTCCATGTCTCCGTCTGATCGGGGCTGTGGGAAAACACGGCATCCGTTCTTTTAAAGTGTCTAACGTCTACTACGCTGAAGGGTAAAAAAAAACAACTCACGCTCACCCTACAGTCAGAGCTACGCGCTCTTGCACGGGTTTTCTGCTCCGCCGGCTTCGGCGTGCTGGATCTCGCCAGTCTTCCTGGATATGACGATGCTTTCACGGCGCCAGGCTTGCGAAGATCGTCGAAGGTGACGTAACCGTCTGACCCGCTCCCGCTCTCGTGCTCAGTGATGCCGTCAACGCTGTCATTTTCCGACTGGCTGAAAAGGAAAGAAAACACAGACAGTCAGACCTCTGTAATGGTAATAACGGTCACGGACGACGTCCGTGCTGAACGCGGGTCATCTCGTAGACCTCTAACTCGCTGAGCCGAGTCTCAGACTCTCTGCCGTCTGACTCATACGGCCGCATTGTCTTCTGGGAATTCGGGTCCAGCTTTTGCGTCGATGTCGGCACCTCTTCTACGCTGGATGGACGTCGCCTAAAAACTGCCTCACAGGAATACCGCAGGGAACACAGAACACCAACCAAGAAATGAGCACCAGAATCAACTTTCCTAATGCACCATTAACGCATTTCAGAGTGGGGTTCTTCCTCCAAGATTAAACGTAATTGTGGACCTAATTAATTGCTTTCTTTACAAAAAATAAATAAATCTTTAACATACCTGGTGTCTTACAGATAGACATGATTCATTACAGGATCCGACTCTTTGTGAATCAATGATACTGACTCTCTGTGAATCACTTGTTCTCACCTTAACTGTTCTCCCAGAGCCTGTAGGTTCCTCTCGGTTCTTCTCAGCTGATTTCTCAAGGACAGCACATCTTCAACCAGCTCTCGGTCGTAGTTACACATCAGGAACTCTCATAGCCGAGCTAAGAGCAGAAGGAACCGATTCACACAGAAATCATCGATTCAATTCTGCAACGATACAAACACAGGGTACACATTTGTACACTAACCTGCGTTAACTTAGGCTTTAAAATAGAAAGACAGGCCACTTTAACCATATTTACGTTCATACTTTTAAATCAATCAACAGGTTGTCAGGTACTAAATAGTCGGCGCTTCTGAATGATCCAAATACCGCCATACCAGTTGTTACCGCTAACAGCTGCTTTAACCCGCCATGTTCTCCAACTTCCCATCGCAGCAAGCCCAAAACAAAACGCCACTCACTATTGCCGTATCTGATTGGCTGATGAAAAACGGCTGGAAGCTGATTGGTCCGTACTGACGCGCGACCGTTGGCGCTTCGATTATTAAATGTCACCACGGCGACGTGATCGACTCAGGAGCTGTCCAATCACAGGCGTGTTTGTGATTACATGCAGTACTAGTCAGCCAATCAGAACAAAGTAGGCGGGACGTATTTGGGATGGGAGGGTGGGGCGAAGCCGGAAATCTGTATTTTCGTTATTTAAATACAAAAAAAAAATCATAAACAAATAAATTCTATCTTTGTGAGCTGTTTAATTAATAATTCGAATATTAGAATAAAAAAAAGAAACACTTATGGCTACATCTAAAATATATGAATATCAATCCAACATAATTATTAATAAGTTTTTCTCTAAACTAGTCCAACTGTTACACTTTCTGTAGAATTTATATATTTTTTCCATTTCTAGTCAAATATCATTGTGTATGCAAACGTTAATGTATTTCTAATTACTTAATTGAAAATAACTGACCTAGTTTTAGTTTTCATCCATCCATCCATCTTCAACCGCTTATTCCTTCTTCAGGGTCGCGGGGAACCTGGAGCCTATCCCAGGATCATCG
>JAOUWY010000038.1:1748423-1758541 GCA_025728095.1 Prietella phreatophila
CACACACACACACACACACACACACACACACACACACACACACACACACACACACACACACACACACACACAGAGCGTATAAAGCATTATTCTCGTCCCTGTGCAGGTAATGGAGACGACAGAAATGCAGTAAGATGGCGCTGGAGCAGTTCAGTGATGTCGTACAGAGATGTGTAAGACCGCACGAGTTCAACTTTGTTTGTTTGTTTGTTTTTATCCGCTCATTTCCCTTTCCCTTGTTTATCTTCCGCTGATCCGTTCGTTCTCTCTGCAGCAACACGTTCAGGATGAGAACTTCTCTCCGGCCGACTTTGACCTGTTCAGCACGGCGGGGCGGAGCTGCATCGAGCAGGGACACGGCGCTCACGTCCTCAGTGTCCTCATCGATGAGAGAAATAAAGTGAGCTGTGAGACAGAACACGCAGATGTTACCGCTCCCATATTACCGTACACGTTCACATAAGAGAGTCAGGAGTGTCACCTTTTTGTTGATTTTATTTTGTTTGTATTACAGAATATCGTGAGCTGTATGGGCTGGAACCTTCTGGAGCCGTTAGTCAAAGTTCTTCTTAAAAAGGAAGAGAAAAACCTGCATCACTGTCAGGCCATCTTCTCTCACCTGCTGCAGGTGTGTGATTTCAGCTCACATCAGCTGATCGATCTGACGTGACTGTGACGTGACGGTAACGTGAGCTGGATTTCTGTGTGCTCTCAGGTGTGCAGTCCTAAAGAGCTGGTGGTCGGTCTGCTGGAGCAGGTGGAAGAACTTGATCCTGACGCTGTGGCTGAAACGGTCGCTCTGCTGCTCACGCCCTTACAGACCGGTGAGGAACCTTCCCACTGGACTTCACTGTTCCTCTAATTCCTGCGATCAGGACTGTGTTCACGTGTGGAAAATGATGTCTCTCTCTCTCTTTGCAGTGCTGCTGAAGCTGGGGAAGAGGAAGGCCTCGACTCTTGGCATGGCTCTCTCCACCCTGCTCAGTCAGGTGACCAAGCTTCCCGTTCCCCAGAGCCGAGAGCAGGAGGAGGACGACGTGTTCGGATTGTGTCGCTGCTGCACGGCTCTGTCACGCTTCATCCGACCGTTCGTGGAGGAGATCAAGGAGAACATCAAGGAACGTCGCAGCGTCTCCAGGGACGACGAGCTCCGGGTGGAGCTCCTGAAATTGTAGGTTTCTAACACGGGAACAGTGCTGTGTCCCAAACGCTGGCATGACCACGCCTCCTCTGTGGAAACCTCATATCCAGGAGTTGGGCTTGTTCCAGCTGGGGGCGGGGCTGATTTCAGGGCCAGAAATGACGAGAAGCGCTCGTTGCTGATGCTCTGAGGAACCACTGTGTAAAATGAACAAAAAAAACCCCAGCTTTCTGTCTTTTTAAATTGATGCGATGATCGAAAAACAATTCTAAACCACACCGGGGGCGGGGCTTATTTCAGGGCCGGAAAAATGTCAACTCGAGCCCGAAATGAATTGTGACTCGGAGGTTTTCGAAAAGTATCTTTAGATTACCGTCCGTCATTACACGCGTGCAAAAAAATAAAATAATAAAAATTCTAGCCTGCACTGAGGGTGGGGCTTATTTCAGGGCCAGAAAAATGAATTCCTAATCCAGAATTGAAGAAACTAATGAGCACCACCACACGGAAAATGTGACTGTGACATGTTTTGTACAGCATCTTTAAAAATGATGTGAAATAATAACAAGTCTGGAAACACTCACAAACCGCACCTTTAATTCATTCTTTTGTTTTTAATGCTCTTAGGAGAGAAAAAAAACAAAACAAACCTCTAGCGTGTACCGAATCTTGCGGGCTTGTTCCTAATTGCACTGTAATCTTAAAAACGCACGTTTGCACAAAAGGGAACACTTATGCGACGCTAACATGCCTGCGGTCACTGTCGTTCCAGCTGTATGAAGAGTTTGAGCGAGCCTCTGCTGGCCGTCCAGCTGAAGGACCCAGACGCGCTAGAGACGTCCCCTCTCAGAGACTTCGCCACCGACATCCTGGTAAGAAGACTGCTGGCTCCAAATCAGTTCTGTAATAATAATAATAATAATAATAATCATGATCTCTCTCTGTAGGTCACTCTGTGTACTATCGGCGAGTCGCTCCCGGACTTGTTGTCCCACAGTCTTTTGCGGAAGCACGACGTTCCCGGGTTCCTGGAGGAGGAAGTCCGATACCCGAAGGAGTCTCTGGCCAGCTTGGCGCATTTACTGTTCGTGCACCACATCGCCATGGACTTGTTCCCCTCCGTGCTCAGGTACAAACATCATCATCATCATCATCATCATCGCTCCAGAGGTGATGAGATGCATGACTTTTTCATCACCTGCATCTTTTATGGTTTTCTTTCTTCAGCCCGGTTTTTGTCCTGCAGTGCAACATGGAATACATCGAGCTCTTACTCAGCCGGTAAGCCTCTCTTTAGGTATTTATTTACTTACTTTAATTATTTATTTCTCCCTCCTTTCTCACCCCGACTCGTTTCTGTAACAGAACTGAAGAATCCTGGTTGCAGAAGGGACTGGTACGTACAGAACGCGACCCGAATCCACACTCGAACACATCTTTTCCGACTGTAACGGCACTTTAAAAAAAAAAAAAAAAAAATATATATACACACACACACTTATTTAGCGCTTTAGTTTTTGTTCAAAAAAGCTGAATTTGGTTATTCTTCTTGCTTCGGTATTTAAAATGGTATTTCTCGGTCATTTCAACGTAAAAGTTTTTGATTCGCCTGAAAACCATTAGAACGCCTTCGCCGTGTCTCTGGGACGGAAACACGCTACAGATGGCACCGATGAACGCGAGTTTGTTCGGCGCACCGCTTCCTGTGTAAGTCTGATGAGTGATCTCTGTACAGGAGCTGTACGAGAAGACGCTGGTGCGAGTGGAGGACCGCAGCCTGCCCTGTGACCTCCTGGACCTCAAATCTTTTTTAAATGTTCCACAGGTACAGCAGCGTTCCTTCATCCTTCTCGTCTTCTTATTGGGATCGTTAATCCGAGACCCTCGCGGACGCACGGCGCGATTTAAAACTCGCGGCGTCCTGGTGGTCATTAACGCTCGTTTTGACGTGTCTTGTTGCTGTATCTTATTTCTCTTTCCAGGACTTGATTAAGGTGATGGCGCTGTGTCCGGTTCAGAACGTGGTAAGACGAACGCGCTCACGGTCACCACCCTGCTGTTGATTGTTTTCCTGTACCTGCGTGTCCGGACGCGCTTTATTCCCCTTACACTTCACTGCACGAGCGTGACAGAATGCCGGCTCGTTCGTAACGCGTTTCTAACAGGTTGCGTGTTATGAACATTCACGTCTTTTTCTGCCAAAAAGAAACTCTGTGAAACGCCGTACGGACTGGGTGTATACGGGTAATCGGTCTGTTCCCATGGAAACGAACGAGGCCGATGTGGCTAACAAGTAATATAACGCCTCGCTCGTAATCCTGTACCTGTATTGAAGCTGATTATAAATGAAGGCTTGTAAGGTAGATAGAAACAGGTGTGTGTGTGTGTGTGTGTGTGTGTGTGTGTTCACAGAGGACTAAAGGACTCTCCGTTTTCCAGCTGAGCATCGACAAATTTAACGCCGAGGCCAAATACAAGTTTTTCAGGCGAGTCTTTCATTCAAAGCGAACTTTATTCGGCAGAAACCCCCTGACGTTTTGGTACAGTCATCTCGGAAGCGTGACGTAACTTCGTACGACGTCGTGGGGAAAACGGTAGCGTCGGGTTGTACGGGTAGCGTAAGTTTCAAGACTTTTTTTGTTTGTTTCTCCAGGTGCATGCTGAAAACCAGCAATCACTCCGGAGTGGAGGGCTACATCACCCAGAACATCAAGAACCAGATCGACCTCGCCTTAAAGGTACAGAGTTCCAGATGAAACGGACACGTTTCCGTTTTTAAAAAGCGCTCGCTCGCTACTTGCGTCCGAGTTGATGATTGGTATCGTTAACATGAAGAGCGAAAACTAAAGTTGGCGATATTGACTGTGTTTCATGGGAAAGAGAAACGGATATTAAACGTTTGCGTGGTGTGATGTTCCTCTCTCCTGTAGCCGTGTCATGAGAACGTCTGGTTCCAGGGGAAACATCTCCTGCCCTTACTGCATCAAGTCCTGAGTCTTCCTCAGGGACCAGAAACCGACCTGCTACACAATCTAGACCGGTAACAACAACCCCCACAATAACCCCCTTGTTTAAGTCTGATCGATTCAGAATTCAGTCCAAATGAAAGGGAATTTGATTCGATCCTGTAACAAATGGAAAAGACTTCATTTTAAAATAAGTTGTATTGGAACTGGAAATGTTTACATGGAAACAGAGCTGGTGTGTGTGTGTGTGTGTGTGTGTGTGTGTGTGTGTGTGTGTGTGTGTGTGTGTGTGTGCGCGTGTGCTTGTTGGGACTGAGTTATTCTACTTCACTATATTTATTATATTTACAGTGGAAGGCATTTTTGTTTATAGCTGTGTATTTTTCCCTGCATTAAAAAAAATAAATTTAAAGCATCTTAGAGCAAGATGTACACCATATGGGTATCAATATCCCCCTGGACATCCATCCATCCTTTCTTCTCCCTTCCTTCTTTCCTTTTCCCTTTCTTCTCCCTTCCTTCCCTCCTCACTTCCTTCCTTCTCCCTTCCTTCCTTCCTTTTCCCTTCCTCAAAGTTTGGGTATTGCGCTCGATTTATTTATTCTCCACCCGGGCAGCACAGAGGTAGTGAGGACATTTTGAAGTTCTCAGAAGTGTGTGTGTGTGTGTGTGTGTGTGTGTGTGTGTGTGTGTGTGTGTGTGTGTGTGTAGGATTATGGAGTCGTTGAACCTGCTGCGTTATCTGCTGATCAGAGATAAAGAATGGCACAATGAGGTAGGAGATAAACAAAATCTCTCGTCTACAGACATCTGCTGCGTTTCCCAGCATGCTGCAACGTGATGTGTGTGTGTGTGTGTGTGTGTGTGTGTGTGTGTGTATTCCTCAGACAGGAATATGGAGCGAGCTGTGTACGATCGAGGAGAACTTCATGAAGCCCCTGCGCACGGGCCTGAACATGTCCCGAGCGCATTACGAGGCCGAGCTGAAGAGCACGAAAGAGAAGAAGAAGAGCAGCACTGCAGGTCCGAGTTTCCACGCCGGCGTTGTCGTGTTCTTTTAGCATCTTTACTGCGGCGTTCTACTCGAGCGCTTACGGTACGGCTCGCCCGTCCCCGAGTACGAAACGATAGCGTACACTCACACGCTGTTAAAAATATCCCTAGCTCGGCCGGTCTTTTTAAACGTCCCTCTGTCGTCGTGATTGTCGAATAGTGCATAAGTATGTGCACCCCTGACTTCGCAACTCGAAGAAACAAAAACAAAATGGCCGCTACGTTTTCGTTTCAGTGTTCTAATGGAAAATCTTTCTTTTCTCAAGAATCGTCCGATCTCCAATTAGTGTTTGTCTTTTTTTTTTTGTGTGCATTTCTGTAGACTCTAAAGCGCCGGCCTGCATGGTTACCGTCGGTGACGAGACGCTGCCCAACACGACTCCGGAAATGCAGCTCCAGGTCCTGATTTTCTTCATGTCCTACGCTTTAAATCTGCAACCTAGGATATTTACGTTCAGTATTTAAGACTGAAGTTATACCAGCGATCAGAAAAGCTAGCTCGAGAACTAACCATGTGAGCTATTATCGAGAGACACACACACACACACGGTATTTTAACCAACGGACCCGACGTTATGATTCTGGGGAACCGTCACGGCGCGTACGCGTGCTTATATTTAATCCACAACATGGTGTAACACTCTCCTTGTGCGTTCCAGGTGCTGCAGTCGGCGCTCTACACGTTCGATCTGATTGAGAGCGTCTTGGCCCGAATCGAGGAGATCACCGAAGCGAAAGGACAGACGTAGGCCCATCCGGAGGTCTCCTGTACGGGAGCTTTAACAAACATCAGCCATAAAGCGAACGCCAGTGTAATGAGAGAAACACACACACACACACACACATCAACGTAAACAGATTGGGACACGCCCTGATCTCTGATGCTCGTTCTCGTGTAGTAATAGATGTACTACATACAGGCGCGTCTCAAAAAATGAGAATGGTGGGAGATGTTCATTTTTTCTCTCTCCAGTAATTGAATTAAAAAAGTGGAACTTTCATATGTTCGAGATTCATTACACACAGAGTGAAATATTCCAAGCTTCCTTGTGTTTTAATGTCGATGATTACGGCTTACAGCCCAGGGGAATCACAACTCTGGTATCTCGGTATGTACGAATAAAGAATCCATAATACAGAGACGGCGAGCTGAGAAGAGCTCTAATCGGATAATTAACCCGAAACATCGGCGAAGGTTTCCTGAGGCTTTAATCTCGGTCAGGTTCAGTACACACACACACAATCACGGGGAAGATGAAAGTCAACACTGCGTTTCGTTTGGAAATCAAGGTTCCAGAGTCTGGTGGAAGAGCGGAGAGGAACAGAATCCAAGCTGCTTGAAGTCCAGTGTGAAGTTTCCACATGCAGTGATGGTTTGAGGTGCCGTGTCATCTGCTGGTCTCGATCTGCTGACGAGCTTTATGGAGACTTCCTTGTCCAGCAGGACTCAACACCTGCCCACAGCGCCAAAACTTCTAGTACCTGGTTTGTGACCGTGGTGTTACAGTGCTCGATCGTCCAGCCGACTCGCCCGACCCGAACCCCATAGAGAATCTCTGAGAGACACCAGATCCGACAATACAGACGAGCTGAAGGCCACCATTAAAGCAACCTGGGCTTCAGAACACCTCAGCAGTGCCTCTGGCTGATCTCCTCCACGCCACGCCGACGCAGTCATTCATGCACAAGGATTAAAACCATCAGCGCATAAATTAACATTTTATCAGGTCAACGTTTCTGTATGGTAAATTCTTAGAGCCTGTACGCTCACTTGAAACATTTCACTGTGTGTAATGAATCTAGGATATGACAGTTCCACTTTTTAAATTAAATTACGGGGAAAATTTCAACTTCTCATTTTTTGAGACGTGTGTATGTATGTGTTTATAGAAACATCATGTCATCATTTCTGTTTCGTGGCTCGCGAGCGAAGTTCAGCATTAAAGCAAACATTCGGGCAGCGAAAGTGACATCTTGCATTAAATTACAGACAGAAATAAGAACCGACTCAGTAGTGGTGACAGACATGAGACTGAACTGACGCACTTCTGACCGAACAATGCAGGGTACGGAATGAGCCAAATATATTTTTAAAGAGAATTCTTTGAGCAGAAAGTTTTACCTGTAAATATCTAAATGGACATTTAATAAAGCTTCCTTTTTTTTTGGGTACAACTCGAATGCATGTACACTTGTATTAAATCAGATTGGCTATAATGAATCACACTGAAACGATTCTGAATCATCATACAATTACAAGATGTATTGGGAGAAAGGTCAAATTTCTGTACAACAATGAATCACATTAAAACGGTTCAGAATCGTATTTTACAGATTCATTAACCGGGTATCCCCTATTATTTAGAGAAAAGTTCAAAACATTTCTGAAAGATACTACTGATTCATATTCTGTTGAATACTCACCGAATCATAGGAAATTATTTGGTAGAAACGTGCACGATACTGAATCACTGTGAAAAGATTCAGAATCATATTGTACCGAATTACCATCGACTCGCAAGACATGATTCAGTTACAATATTACTGCGCTATATTAAAAGGCATCGAAACGATTCCAACTCCAACTGAATCATTGAATCAGGTGTCACTTAGTATTTAGTGAAAACTAGCTCAAAAATATTACTGAATCACATTAAAGTGATTCTGAATCGTATTTTATTAAAACATCATTATCTCCACATACACCAACTTCTTAGACTTTAGAGGAAAAGTAAACCTATCTCTAGGCTACACAGAGGCATGACCGGGACAAAACATTTACTGCATTATACTGAATTGCATTAAAATGATTCTGAATCATATTCGCTCAAATCATTAATTAGGTGCGTGCTTAGAGAATTATTTAGAGAAAAGGTCAAAACATTCACGGACTGTACTGAATTGTATCAAAACCGTTTGAATCATTTTGTTTCTTAATAATAATAATAATAATAATAATAATGATTCATGACTGCACTATACTCACCGAGCTCCAAACGATTCTGAATCATTAAAATCAGGTACCCTTTAATGTTTAGCGAAAAAAAAATCCAAAGAGTCCCTGTACTGTACTGAATCGCATCAGAAAGATTCTGAATCATAATAAATCACTGAATCTTTCATCAGGAATACTCGAGTATTTAGCAAAAAGGTCATCACATTCCTGTACTACACCGAATCATAACTTGTTGAATCGGCAACGAATCACGAGAAACGATTCGGTCAGTACATCACTGCACTATAATTCTGAATCGCATCAAAACGATTCTGTATCATATTGAAACCGTTCATCAGGTATCCTTTTGTATTTAAAAAAAAATAAAAGCTAAAACATTACTGGATAATTCTGAAATCATATTTTATTGAATTGTTACTGAATCTTAAGAACTGATTCGGTTGCTGCACTATACTATACTGAGTCACATGGAAGGGATTCAGAGTCGTATGGCATCGAACAGTCCCTGGATCGTTAATTGGCCGTTCCTTAGTATTTAAGGAAAATATCAAAACGTACTAATGGAGACGTTCTTAAAATGTTTATTAAAATATTATTGTGGTGAAACGTAACGCGCCCACTGGGCCGAACTCTCGGAAAACTCAACATCACGCTGGACGAATAAATATACTCCATGTATACTACATAGTGCACTATATTACAAAACTAACGTGTATACAATCACACCGAGGATTAGTACCTGCTGGATAAATACGTATTAATCCCCGAGATCTTTAAACACTGGGTGCTGCAGTGCCGTAGCTGCAGTGATTCTCGTCACTGGGTTCAAATCCAACAGTTTGTCCAGAAGGTCATAAACATCATCGGGAACTCTGTCCCACCCCACGGCGTGCGATTTCGCACCGTCGTTCCCCACACCACTCCGTTTCTCCGCCCGGCCGCCGGGCTGCACGTTTTTAACGTCCGCAGGGTGACGCGACGCCCGGAACTCTGCCGGAAGCGAGTCGTCCCCGCAGTGCCACACGCCTCTCAGAGTCTCGCACAGAATCTTCAGGTCGAGTCGGGGAAGCTCGCGGCTACACACCACCGCCTTTCCTGCACGACACCGGATCGGATCGATTAGATCAGCCGTTTCAGCACAGACATCCGGTAAATCGGCACATGAACACCAAGCTGGCACACGTACCGAATTTCTTAGCTGCCTGAATGGTTTCGCTCGAACCGAGGATAGTCATGATCTGAGTCAGGGCCATCAGGTCGTCGTTGGCTTTGAAAAACGGATACCTACCGCTCAGGAGGGAGAGCAGGATGACGCCGGCTGACCACACATCTATAGCTGGATAAAAAAAAATAGTTTTTTTAATGTAAAGTGTTTCGGGTGGAGATGAAAACTAAAAATGACGCAGCCGTAATCATGAGCGTAATCGTGTAATACAGCGCGTGATGCCGTGAACCTCACCGGTTCCTTGGTCTGGGCACTTGGTGAGAACTTCAGGAGCCCTGAATCCCGGCGTTCCTGCTCTCGGAGCCACCTGCTGCTTCCTGTAGAGCAGAAAGTGCTTAAGAATATTCATAACCTACAGATCATGAATATAGGTGAATACGATCAATTAGCATGTTGTTTGTAATTATGGCGTGGTTTCTTGTTTTCATTCGCGAGGCTCGGACGCTACTCAAAGGTTCCACACGTTATGCAAATGAGCTAAAGTCAGACGTGGGCGTGGCTAAGCGGTACTCTATCGTAGGTGGGGGCGTTACCTGGACAGACAGATGTTGCAGACGCGGTCGGTCATGTAGCAGTTACAGGTAAGAGACGGGTTGAGCGTCACGGGTTTCGTCTTCTGGTTCGTCACCGGTGCCCGCGCAGGAACGGGGCGGCGTTTCGTCGAGACAAACTTGCGTGCGATGACGTCGTTTGTCTTTGTAGGTTTTATCACGTGTCCCTGAAACGGTAATACGGGGGGGGGGGGGGTGTTAATAAAATAAAGTGAACAAAAAATTG
>JAOUWY010000038.1:1821520-1833955 GCA_025728095.1 Prietella phreatophila
GTGTGTGTGTGTGTGTGTGTGTGTGTGTGTGTGTGTGTGTGTGTGTGTGTGTGTGTGTGTGTGTGTGTGTGAGACATACTTATAACCCCAACTTGTTTTTTGTCCTATTAGTGTTACCATATTACAGCTTCAGAAATGATCAAACCATTGCACCCGATAACTGGTATTTTGACCTTAAACATACAGAGATGCTGTACAGTTTTAAAAGAATATTTCCTTAAACATACAAGGGCTGCTTTCGAAATTATTGGCACCCCCTTTCTCTTGTCACACAATAAGTCATAAAACAGAAAAAGCGTTTCTTAAAATCCAGGACGTATGCATGAATGTGGGATGTATGCTGTATGGTGATGCATGTGTGTGTGTCTGTGTTTGGTGCAGAGGGCCAAGACGACGAGGAAGAAGTACCGTCTGAGAAAACCCGAGTAGAGAGTGTAGAGCTGGCTCTGCCCTCACACGCCAACCACCAGGTGAACACGTTCGGAGGCCAGATCATGGCGTGGATGGAAAACGTAGCCACCATCGCTGCCAGGTAACAGCACACTAGCTGGTTATTTTCCTATCACGGCACGTCCCGAAGTGTTTTATTCCCTCTTACCCCGCAGCAACTTGCCTAAAGAACAACACGGTGTTATATTTATCTGTTTATAGTTACATTTAATGTTGTGGAACGTTGGTGAACAACGTTATCGCTTACGTTAGAGCAGCTATAAACCATCGTTCAATCACTCGCGAGTTAATGTTACCGGAAACTTCACCACATCGATAATTACACACGGTTTTTAATCGGTTTACTGTAGCGCGTCCGAGCATACAAGTGTAGACTTCATTTATTTTAAACACGCACACAAAATAGTAACCCCCCACCCCCCCACCCCCAGCAAAACAGATAGAGCTGTAGTGTGCTTGTCACATGGTGATTTCTGGGCATTTGTACGGGGAATACGTCAGTAATAACGAAGGTCAGTGTGGCTTTATTGGTTTGACCATTAACGATACGTTTATACCTGGAATTTATCACAGAGTTCGACTCCTCACTAATGTGCCGCCTTTTAAAACCAGCGGTTAATAATCTACTCGCATCTGGAGCTCTGAACGCGACTCGCCGACCGGTCAGCAGTTCAAGGTTTGAACTTTAATAGCGAGAGAACGAAACACAGAAATAACACCTTACGCAATCACTCGCTTACATTATAAAGCCGTTTACAGTATACGTGATTATATTATGAAGGTGGGCGTGTCAGGATTACCGAGATTGGCGTCTGAAATCCGATTTCTGATCGCGGAGGATCGTTTGTCTTATACAACTTGCGCGTTGAGCTGTTTCGGGATTAACCATTTATCGAGTAGAAGAATATTACCTCAGGATTTTCCTGTGGTTTCCAGCTATGTTCTGTAGCTGTGGCTTTTTTGGATACCACTGCACTGTTGAATTCTGGATTCTGGTTTGATTGGTCAGAAGGGGTTGATTTAGTTCTCTTTAAGCTGCAGATCAGAGGTTTATTATTATTATTAAGAATAATAGTGAAAGTGAAAAAAAGAGAAAAAGCAAGAGCCTGCTGTAACACAAATGAGAACAGGAACTAACTTGTTACACTAAAAGTAACTATAAATGGATAAAAAGTTCTTTAATTAATAACAGTTCTAAGCATGGGCTTAGATTGCCGTGGTGTAAGAGGAATAAAACACTGCTGTTATAGGGAAACAATCAGCGTTGGCGTGGTTACAGTAACCGCTTCATCGCACCGTTGCTGTTGTTCCTTCTCAGCCGGTTATGCCACGCCCACCCGACCCTGAGGACTATAGACATGTTCCACTTCAGAGGTCCGTCTCAAGTTGGAGACCGCGTGATCCTGCAAGCCATCGTCAACAACACTTTCAAAAACAGGTGAGACTTATAGACAGTTACAGGCAGGAAGTGACATAATCAGGGGTCACCGCTGTTTCCACGGCGTACTGTTCGTTTTGCTTCGGTAGCATGGAGGTGGGCGTGTGCGCACAGGCGTATCAGGGGGAGGAGCCTCTGAGACACATTAACAGTGCGTTTATGACGTTTGAGGTGCTGGATGAGGAGGGCAGGCCACGCCCGTTACCCCGAATACGACCCGAACCGCTGGTGAGGCCAAGATCGAGACTTACTTCCTGTTCAGGTGTTATGTGTGTTTTTAATATCGAATATTGGTTTAGTAAACCAGATTGAAATGTATTCATTTATTTATTTTATTTTTTTTAATTCTAATTACGAACAGGATGGAAAACGGAGATTCCTAGAAGCGATTGCCAGGAAGAAGATTAGACTCGACAGGTACTGAGCTCAAAGACGTTCCTGTGTAAAAAGGAATGTCGGTTCAAACGAGGACCAAATAATGGAACTTACTGTGTGTCAGAAACAATTCGAGAGAGACCTAAACTGCAAATTTCAGCTACGGAGAGGGTTGGTTTTTTTCTTCGTTCAGCCGTGATGGAACATTGAAGTTGAAAATTCAGCATCCCAGTGGATATCTTGATCGAGATTGAGCTTTTCCACCAATATCACCAATAAAACATTCCACGTCAGGGTTTTAAAGAAAGATAATCAGCGACAGGGTGGGCGTGATGAAGCGGAGTTACTCCTAACGCCTCCCAGAGTGCTTTATTCCTCTTATAACACATTAGTTACGATTTTAAATATCGGTTAAAGGTATGACACGTCGCCGTTTCTGGACCGTGGGACATCCGTGAAACAAACTAGTTACTGTCAGAGCTGACGTTCTAGAAAATGACCTTCTGACCAATCAGAATCCAGAATTAAACAGTATAAAGGTATATAACCGATTATCTGTACATGCTTGGTCATGTCACACACCGAAACCAATCCATACGGTCAATTCTTGCCATGGGTTTGATCCCACTATGCAATCTAAATGATTATTTATTTATTTATTTATTTATTTTAAATCATGTCCTGTTTTTTATAGTGATGTTGATCTACCTGTTCATTAAAGGGATCTCTTTATCCATCCAGAAAATACATCATCTCCTGTAAACATACCGAAGTGCCCTTGTCTGTTCCCTGGGACCCCATTAACCAGGTATATACTCCTTTATTATAAAGCGAGATTTAAAAAAAATGCTAAAAGATTAGATGAATGTCCCGTTTAAAGCTTGCGCAACAACGTCTTATCGGCTTTTAAACATCACTGAAACGCCTACAGGTGTACCTGAGCTATAATAACGTGTTTGCGCTCAAGATGTTAGCAGCCAGAAACAACTGGGTTCTCAGTTCTAAGAAGAACAACGTGAGTACGCTTTGCTTCTCGGATCTCGGGGCGTTAAGCCTGCGGTGTGGTTGAGACGAGTGTTGTCTGGGTTTGTAGGTGAGGCTGTACACTCTGGAGGAGAATCAGTGTCTGTGTGTGAGGGTCGAATCGGAGGTGAACGTTCCGGCAGCGAGAGCTTTCATCCTGCTCTCGGATCTGAGCCGCAGGCCCGAATGGGATAAGCACTACAGGTACGCCGCTGTTCACTTTTTTATTTACACCGCTGAAACCGTCGGCACTGTTTGACCCCACCCCCGCAAGAGAAGGAGCTCATCGATTGGTTGTTTAAAGAGACAGAAGTGAGGAAAGCTATCTGTAGCTAGCATTATTTATTTATTAATATATTTTTTTTTAACAAAGAATACAATTGAAATACATTTGGGGTAAATACGTCTGAGTCACGAGTCCAGAGTCACGTCAGTGTTTACGGGGGGAAAGTTACACGTATTCAGAGTCGGGTTACGCGCTTGCTCAAGCAGAGTTCCTGGGCTTCACGTTCAGATTATTCAAATGACTCTTGAGTAGAAGCGACCGAGACAGGGTTTAAACCTGAAAAAGAATCCGGGATAGAAAACGCGGACGGAAGAAGATCTGGTTCATTTTCTTTGCTGTGAAAACTTAGTGGAACGATGTAGCATAAACGCAAGAAACAGCTTAAAAATGAAAAATAAAAACAGACTCATATTCTAATGTCACGAAATGTAGTCGGAGGCGGATGCAGGTGCAGATCAAACTATTAAACATAAACATAAAACTCAAAGCACACGCGGTCTTCACAGGAAAACTGGAACCGGGAAACGTGGCATGACAATGTCCGTCTTAGCATGAAGACAAACCATACGACCGCTACAAATGCTTACAACTAATTATACCGAGAGCCATGCTCAGTAACTCAGGTGTTTAAACAATGCACTGACACAAAGCATGGACACCTGTAACAAATCAGAGTAATTAAGCTACCGCACAACCCGGAAGCAAGCGAACCGAAACAGTCACGTGGCTTATCCGAAGACGAGCCACAGTGCCATCTGCTGGCCATAACGTGACATCTAAATGAAGGCAAGCATTGAATCCAATAAAATCGAATAGGAGCTGATATTTTGCCGCATGAATAGTAATAGTTGTACTTATCGCCTTTAATCCCTGATTTAATCGAACAAAATGGCTTCCACATGCATTATCCTGCAGACTATAAAACACCACTTGATCCAGCGCATCCTCGTATTACGATTTGAACTTAAATGATGCCATGAGACACTGAGCATCTGTGTAACCTCCTACATCCGTCATTGTACAGACAGTGCAAGCTCATCCTCCAAGTCGACGATGACGTGATCTACCACGTCCTTGCTCCATCTGTGAGGGAAGGAGGAAAAGCCCAGGATTTCGTCCTGCTCGCCTCCAGGAGGTCACCGTGTGACACCGGGTGAGCAAGATACTAAAGCAAACTCGAAGTCCCTGCGACTATAATAAACTGTAGCATATTAAAACGAGCGCATTAACGTAAACCTGTGATGGATTCGCGCCTGCACTATTCTCAGAGCCGCTGTTATAAAAAACTAATATCAACACCTTGTTTTCTGACCAATCAGAATCCAGTCGTATCGTAGTATAAAGGAACCTTAATGTAAAGCGTTGGTGAGATATGTTTGACGTGCCCTTCATTTTGGACTGAACGCGATGTGTTTGATGTGTTCAGGGATCCGTATGTTCTTGCTATACGCTCGGTCACTCTTCCTACTCACCCGCCGACGGAGGACACGAACAGAGGGGAGATGCTTTGTGCGGGATTTACTATTTACGCCGTGTCCGAAAACGTATCGAAGGTAAGCGCTTGTGTTATCTTCAAAGTCCCTTTTGCTGAAGAAATGCCTTAAAGTTTGAGAAATATTAAAACCGCTATTATTATGGTTTTTTTTTTTTTTTTCACCCACGATACACTTTTATTGACGTCGCGTCATATTTTTGTCCTCAGATCTCTTACTACAACCAGACCAATCCGGACGTGTTGCCGTACATGACCACGGACATCGCCGGACTCTCGTCCAGTTTCTGTTCCATCTTCTTTTCCTGCAGCAAGTACCTGACGGACAACAGAGTCTGACCCGACCTTCTGTCATCTCGACCACGCCCACCTCTGTAGCACTCGGTTACTGTCACCGGCCTGTTCAATTTTTCTAAACTAGACTACACCTAATTTTTTCTTAACACTACACTGTCATTTTAAGGCCAGTTTGGGGGAATATATCCGAGTTCTAGTTAGGAATATTAAACAGGTACTAAAGATGTATAGTGGTGTATAGGGTCATTTTAAAACCGAATGTACGACTTGTTCTGACTCTGATGTTATGTGTTAGGGGCATTTCACACCGAGCGCGATTAAGCGTCCCTAAGGACGTTCGCGCCGGACGCGAATAATCGTGGTGCGACAAAGCGAGATCCCCCCCCCTCCCGACCAGTATGTCGAATATTGTTTATTCCCTCCGCAGTGAAACACAAAAAGGCCGAGATAGGTGGCGCTACAGCACAGAAAGCTGTTTAACAGCCTACATTTAAGCGATTCTTCTTCTCGGCGGTCACAGACGATAGGCTGATTAGCTGGATAGCGGGTTGCGCCTCCTAGTGTCCAGGCGTAAAATGCATTCTCGGTCAGCGCCACCTATGGTCCAGGCGTGAATTAGCCGAAGGCGATCGATCGTTTCTCGTTCGGTGCGAGACCACCGTCCGTCTGCGATCCGCTTGACTTTATCGTGTCGCGCTCGGTGTGAAAGGGCTTTTAGGTTGTTAGAATGGCATTATTTGAATGAATGTATTTGAAAAAAGATTACAAAAAACAAACCACAGTTTTATACAGAAGTAGATTGTTATTTTGGTCAGTTTGATATAAATGCCTTATACAAAAAGACTAAAGTACCGTATACTAGCGTCCGATTGGTTAATACATGTCCATCAGGATAGCTAACTAGCCTACATTTGTTTACACTTTTTAAAAAAGTTTTGCTATTTTAATATTACATATACAAAGCTCCCATTAAATGTTGTTCAGTATTTGCGGTTATGGTACATGTGAGATAACGTCTACTAAGAGCATCCCGATAACAGACGATAAAGGACGCGGTGAAAGAAAATTTGCTTCCGGTTGTTATTTCCTACAAATCACGTCTTTATTTGACATGCTTATACTTATAGTCTCTCTGGTATCTTGGAGATGAACCCCTTGAATGCATTCGGAATGTTGTAAAAGGTCCGCTGTCTGGTCCCGTTACGAACCGACACGAAGCTCTCCATCCCAACTCCTCCATTCCTTGTCCTGTGCTCCACCGTGAGAGAAAAACGTGCCTGACTTTGCTGAAGAATCCTAATTCCAGCCTCCGACCTCTCCAGATAGACAGCCAACAGCTGCAGTGAGACGTCCTGCCAAACCTCTTGGAAGAGTTCCATCATGTCCTCAACCATCTGAGGCGTGTAACCCTGAGACAGAACCTCCTGAGGCCAGCTGGGAGCCATGGTAACGTATGGGAAAATCTGGTTAATGGTTCTTACAAACTCCAGGCCTGTGACGTAGCCTTCGACGTTGAAGACCCCGTGGGCGATGTCCATGTTGATCCAGATCGGACGGTAGAGTAAGTCGCTATCGTATGCCTCTCGAAGCAGATGTAGCGAGGTAGCAAGCTGTATTGGGGACTTCACCATGACATAGATGCCCCATGGATTCTTTGAAGCAAGGATTAAATCTAGACAATCCTGGAGAGGCAGCTCTGGCTGTGAACCTTCAACCACTGGAGTCCTCGCATCACCGATCCCAGATGTCACCGGAATCACGAGCATCCCACCTGGGCCGTCTAGAAACACAATAAATCATGATGTAGTGTGATGTGACCACCCCAAAGTACACTACATGTCCAAACGTTTGTGAACCCCTGACCATCACGCCTATATGTGCTTGTTGAACATCCCGTTCCAGATCGAATCCCCTCTTTGCCGTTTTCCTCCAAGGCTTTTCGCCTAGATTTTGGCGCATGGCCGTTTGGGGTTTGTGTTAAGTTGGGTTGAGGTCAGGGCTCCGTGCAGGACCCTCGTTCTTCTACTCCAACCTTCACACATCATGTCTTTATGGAGCTCGCGTGTTCGTTCCAGTGAAGGGAAATTTGTAAAGCTACAGCGTACAAAGACGTTCTATACAATTGTGTGCTTCCAACTACGTGGCATCAGTTTGAGGAAGAACCATATATGGGCGTGATGGTCAGGTGTCTACAAACTGTTGGCCATATAGTGTAGTAGACCTTATTCACATCATGTCCCAGTCAGTTTTATTTCTCTTATACCAAGGCAATTTGCCAACGATGACATTTTCAAAATGTTTATCCATTTAGAGTTACATTTAATGATGTAGAATGCCCGTGATAGAAGAAATAACAGCACTGTTTATCGCCTCATCGAGCATTGTTTCTGACTTGCCATACCTCGGAGTAGAGATAGAAGAGAAGCCCGGTCATACACCTCCTCCCACAGGATGTTAAGTCCATCACTGTTTGCAGGTTTGAAATAGTCCACTATGTCCCCACCTGTATAGAAACTTCTTGGTCTATCCTTCTGCTCTAAGAAAAAAAAACCCCACAAAGATATATTAAATATAAATATCAATATATAAAGGTCTATCCAAGGTGATGGATTAGCCTCGATGGTACCCACTTGCAGCTTCTTTAAACTGGGACAACAGCGGCTCGTAGATGTCATAGTAGATGCGCTGAGGGTTACTGTTGTCTCTAATGAAGAGCAGGTCATTGAGAGTGGGGTTCTCCTCACCTTGCCACAAGGTCAAAGTGAACCTGGATCATACGGAAAGTAAGTGCACTTAAAATGAGAGGCATTGAAGCATTCTTGTCTTTGTTCTGATGCCTGATACAGCTCCTCCTACCTAGGTGACATCGAGAGAGAAGTCCATGGGGTGTAGCTAGATCTGATCTCTGAAGTCCTTCCATAAGCCTAACTGCTAACCCGCACAACGCTCTACAACACGTTAAACACACCGAGTTGTCTCAAGCCCTTGGACTTTTGGCTCGGGTCTGCACAAATATGAGGCCCTGGATCAGGTCTGACTCTGTCGCGTGGACTTTTTGTTCTGGGTGAAGTACCTGGAGGACTGGCTGAGAAGCCAGCTCAGATGTGGCCATCCATTCTTCACCATAACCGCCAGAACAGGAAATGTGATTTTTTGTGGAAGGTGCTTGATGGTGTCGTACATCTTCATCACCATAGACTGCGTGTAAGTCACATTGGGGAAGGTGGGCAGATAAAGAACCTTCCATCCTGGTGAGATGGTTACGTCTGGAAACTTCGTCTGGATAAGTTCAAAGAATCTGGTAAGATCAAAGATAAGGCGAGATGTTAAACCAAAGTTATTCCACAAGCTGTAGAAGAAGGACGGAAAAGCAACAGACGCTACATGTTTGAAGTCAGGAGTAAGGAATAATACACCCCGCTCCTATAAAAGCATAGCCTTGAAGAGGTTTATTCCTCTTATACCACAACGATTTGCCACGTTGCAATTTTTGCACTTGAATGTTAAGCTCTCACTGAGTGCCGTTGACAACGGGCCAGAACCCAGGAACGTTCGGACCGGGGAGGATATCGGCATTCAACCATACGGGACGGTTGATTCCTGTTTGGTTCTTGATCCTGAGAAGATCGAGTGAAGGCTCCACAGCTTGAAGACTTTTAAAATCCAGTTTTATTCCTACACATGGGGGGGAACCCAACCGTTTGCAAGAAATATTTACGAAGCAACGTGCTATATTTCTTTATCTTTATTGATTCCTCACCTTTCTTTGATTTAATAACCGCATCAAGCCACTCTTCCAAAGTGTTATCACTGTAGACATCTGGAGGATGGGCCATGATTGGAATGTTGGACTCGTTGACGGTATTATGACCTTGTACATTGACGTCAGCTTCCAGAATCATAACGTCACCTGAGGAATGGGTTGGGTTAATATTTCTGTATCACGCAAGGAAAATTGCATTTAGATCATTGCAGCGCTATCTTGCTATCTTGTATAGCCATCAGTCTAGACTCTGCGCTAGTTACGTAATAGTATGACCTTGGCCGAAAAAAATAAATTAGCTCATGATCGCTCAAAAGAAAAAGAGAAAACTTTTAACATATTTACTTTCCAGGGCTTTTTTGGTTTCGGCTTTGCTATTGGCCGAGTGATACCATGTAGCATAGAGTCCATCTTTCTGTTGAATCTCGCCGTTTCGAAGAAGAAATTCCAGCATGTCTCCATCCGTAGGGAACGGGACGACGGTCTCCGACGTTCCTGAAGAAACAAAGCTCAGTTCAGTTGTATTTGTATAAACACTAACTAGCTACACGTAGCAATACTACTATCTTAAGTACATGAGCTATTTTCAAAATAGTATTTTTCCCAGTAATCAGTATTTTCACCACGTAGCTACACGGCCTTTCCTCATTCAAATAATCAAACAAATCACACTCTACGAACGTCTGTATATATTAAGTAGCAAATTTAATACTTAAGCCTCAGTTTGCACGAACCAGCAGCATTGAGGATTCTTTTAGTGATGAAAGCACGATCGTGGCCTAAGATTATTAGTTATTATTAATTATTATCATTATTACCAAGATTCATACTACGATTATTAGTCTTGCAACAGTAAACGACATATTGGGCAAAATATATGGACAGCCAGTAAACATTTTGAACCAAAACTATCTAACACACCACACCACAGAGCTGTAATGTAAACAATATAATCGGGCTAACCAGAAATTTACCTGAGCCTGAATTCATGGTCAGAACCACGGAGGTTACCGTGACGACGATCAGCAGCACAACGAGCCCAAGAGCCACGCAGAACATAGTGAACTGCTGTCTGGTAAAAATCCCCAATATAGTCTTTGTTTCCGTCCCTTCATCTTCTTCCTCATCCTTTCGGCTTTCATTACTTTCCTTCTTCCTCTCATCCATTCTTCGATCCGTTTTCTCTGAAGAACTCTCAGTTCTGTCACACGGGTTACGGTGTACTGCAGCACGGCTGTTTAAAGTCTAGTTATCTTATCAATGGATCGTAAAGAAAAAAACTAATCTGGAGAGACAGCACTTTGTGCTGCTGTTATCTGACTGATATAAATGACCTCAGATTGCACAGAAACTAATCTGGTGTGAAATCTGGTCATGAACACTACTAGCTACAGTAAAAATGGCACTTGGAAGATATCTTGTAGGACATATTGGACAGCTATCTGATTTTCTTTTCCAGTGCGGTCGGAGGTCTGCTGGAGGCTTTCTCAGGTACAATCAGTCTAATCTTCCTCTTTGGTGAGCCATCACCTGATGACATGTACTCCTGGACAACAGAGACAGTTGAGGACACTGGGGTCATCACGTCATTTGGAAGATCTTCAGAATGATCTTGTGGCATATGGAACTCTTTCTGCAGACTCCTGGAATCATCTGGTGTGCTCACTGCCAGCTTCACGTCCAGGGTTGGGACTTGAGGGTCTGTCGTATTTGCCGTACCAAGTGGTTCTGTATTTTCAGCGAAAAGATTTGAACTCTGCATCAGTGAAGCTGATTCCTCTGGATTGGTTTCAACTGGATTGGGTGAACGTTCAGCACATTGCAACTTCTCCGTAATCTTGCCCTTCTTGGATTGTTCTTCACTCTCTTGTCCTTCACAGTCCTTTTTCACCATAGTCATTTGAGATTTGTCTTTCTTGATCTTTTTGGACGTTCTCTTCACATCCTTGTACTCCTGGTTAGAACCAGACTTGGGATGAACCCGACTTCTTCTAAAAGGGTTCAGATTTAACTTGACCTGTAGTTTATTTCCTGGAGATCTTGGTTTATGGATTTTCGAATTCCGCGAGTGTGCGCTTGTCTTGTATGCCAGACTTGGTTTGCTTTTCTGTCCGAGTCTTTTGGACATTTTTGTCTTGCTGATTTTGTATGGACCCTCTTTTCTAGATACAAATAGGGCACGTTCCATGGACAAATCAAAGGTTATGCTCCTCTGCACTCTTGCTAGATGTTCACCCTGGTGGTCCATGTTGGACTGGTTGAAATTTAAAATATCTCTGTACACAATGACCTTAGAGCTTCTGGGAAGTATACCCTCTTCTTGATTTCTAGATATATTGTCCTGGATGTCATCTGCATAAGATTGATGATAGTGGCGAGCTGGTAGACTACCATATCCTGCACGCTGATGCGTCAAGAATAAGTGGTCCTCGTGAGTTGCCATTTTGGCATTGAGTTGCTCTTCTGGGCTAAAAGCTTGTCCTTGGGCAATTGATATGTGTCTCCTCAGAGCTATCTGTTGCATTGACATGTCTTGGCTTGAAACCCGTTGTCTGCGATAATCAGTGTTTAACCCACCGACACCTTTCACATTATGTCTTTGAGCTCTACCACCTGTAATTTAAACAAGAACATGTTAAAATTTATAGAAATGATACTGAGCAAGTAAAATGTCCCCCCCCCAAAACCTTTTCCTACCATCATCCTTGTTCCTTAAAGGACAAACATCAGTGTCTTTCCACTGGTCACTGCCCAAATAGGTTGACCATTCTTCTTCAGTATTGTGCTGAATTCCCCTGCAGTTGGTTCTGTGATGGAAAGTCTTTCTTCTGCAATTTTGGCATGTGACATGGTTCCCCATTGCATCTGGTCTGCTATGAGATGTAGTATCCTCTTTATCCCTGGGTGAATGGCCACGATAGTTGCTGTTATGGAGAGCATAAGACATCGAGTGAGCCTCCTTGCCTTTAGAGAAGTCCCATGTCTGGCTGGACTGTTCTTCAGTTCCTTTCATCCCATGCAGTGGTTTAAATCTTCGACCCAACTTCCTGTGTATGACTGCAAGTATTGCAAGTGTAATCACAACACCGCCTGAAATGTGAAGGGTTCGAGTGTCAGAAAACTCCGGAGAAATTCATGTTTATATTTCTTCATTTGGAAAACTCTACGGGTTTTAAGTTATGGCTCTCAGGTGGACCTGGGATTTGAACTCGGAACCATCAGATCAGACAATGAGCTTGGTTGTACTCGTTAATAGTGAAGTGTTTTTCATCACCATGTAGTTTTTTTTTGGTGAAAAACAAACAACCCCC
>JAOUWY010000038.1:1960030-1967530 GCA_025728095.1 Prietella phreatophila
TGCAGGTTGATGTCATCAAAACTGCTGATCCGTATCGGTGGTAGAGAGAGAGAGAGAGAGAGAGAGAGAGAGAGAGAGAGACTGTTCGTTTGGGGAGCACGCTAGCTTATAGATAACCGTAAAGCACGGACACTGGAGATTCTCCATCATCGTTAACTAATGTCTGATGTCGTTCGTTATTAAAGTAGGTCACATGACTCTTTCTGGAAGGGTGAACTCCAAATAACTCGCAAAAATTTGACTATGTAGTGCACGACATAGGGCGGAGACACCAATGGGGTATATATTTCAGAAAGTTGGCACAGAGTGACGTGAAAGAACATTCCTCAGGGATTTTTACGTTTCCGTTCGACCTTGAAAACCCAGAAAACGCCATATAACGCGCTAATAAGCTTTCCCGTACGGACTTACCTTTTCAAAAACATTAAGTAGTACATGCCCCGTGGCATTAAAAGGAAGGTCTGGTCTGTCAGAATGGCATTCATGATCTTCCTCGTGACGTACTCGGGTTCCAGGACGGGAAGCAAACGTGGCCATCTGAAGAAACGAAACAAAACAGATAGGCACGCGCGTCAGGTGAAGCGAGAGAGGACGCACGCTGTGGTGATCCCACCGATCCGGGGCTACGTGTTTTCACTGAGGGAGTTACTAAAGGAACGATACGCACCAGAACGAGCGCATTAACGTAACGCCGCACTCTCAGAGTCTAAAGAGACTGATCTCATTCGCTGACGATATAAGAAGACGAGTCAATCGGGCGACAATCAACCCTGAGGCGGAATTTCACAACCGCAGCCATACACGGTTTCTCCAAGCGTTAAAGGTTCTGTGGAGAACCGGAAGGTCTCCCTGCCTGATCACTCACTTTGTGCCACAGCCGTCGAACATCCCCGTGTTGATGAAGTACGGACACACTATAGTCGTCTTGATGCCTTGTTTCCCTGCGGCGATGAGCTCCAGGCCCATGGACTCGGCGAAGCCCACGGCGGCGAACTTGCTAGCGCAATAATCTGGAGGAAGACAACGAAAGAGGTTTTTTTTTTGTTTGAGCTGGAACTTAGCATTAGCATGAATGCTAAGACAGTGTTTCTCAAAAAAAAAAAACCGGCGGTATCCCAAGGATCTGTGAAGCAAAACCTGGTTTGTGTTTTGATATAAAGTTGACTTTAGTGCTTGGACCCCTAATCTATATAATCATTTCGAAGGGGACAGGGCAAATCAATAAATAAATAAAGAAGTAAATATACAAAAATTGTGTTATTTTGTTTTTTTATTTTGTTATTTTTGGGGTTTTTTTCCCCTGTTTTTTCCCCCCATTTTTTTCTAACAATTTACACCGGTCATCCTGTTCAAAAATTTACAACCCCCCCCCGGCTCTTGATGTACCATGTTGCATCAGTGAATGTCTGCACCTTTTGTAATAGTCGTGAACGAGTCCCTCAGTGTGAAAAGACGGATCTCAACATCATATAGCCGCTGTCGGAAAGGGGTCAAATACGCAGAAGATGCTGGAAAAGTAAAGAACGTGCAGGACCGGGAGGATTTTTCCTGAAGAACAGCGGGCAGTTTAACTGCTCAGGACGAAAAAGGGACTCTCACAAAACAACTGTATTTATATTCAAACAAATCTTTCGTTCCTGGAAATCTGTTCACAAACCTACGTGTACAAACCTGTTTAAGAACCTAAGAACCAGAACGTGAGATCTTTGTCACACTGCCCTCAAAGTCTTAAACAATTCATGCATTAAGGGTTCAAATCGCCGAACAACCGGTTCGTCAACAGGTTTTGGCTTCACACCTCCAAGGCAAAACGGAACATTCGAGCGAGCACGTTACCTGCGAGACCGTTAACGCCGATCAGTCCTGCAGAACTGGCGATACAGACCAGGTGGCCGTGGTTTTTCTCCGTCATGGCCGGAAGGAATGCTTTATACGTCTGAAACGGGAACAACGTTGATCAAACGTCCGTTTGTAACTCTTCACCTGAAAAGGGTGTTCATACTTCCTGTATGACTGGCAGCTGGGAATGAAGGCAGGACCGTTTATAGCTGATCTAATGTAAGGCGAGACATGCTTCACGGACATTCCACGGCATTAAACGTAATTAGAAATGGATAAAAAGTACGATGAGTCATTCTTTAATGAAGAAGAAAAATGTCAGTGGTGGAAAAAAAAAAAAGAAGGAAGGAAGGAATAAAACACTGTTTTATTACAAGACTTCACGCCATAGTAGCACAATCTATATGCCAACGCTTACAAGTTTTCCCTATAGTTTTTATCCCGTTATAGTTACTTTTCATGATGTGAAACGTCAGACAAACAATATTACTTTAGAAAACGAGGTAAATACCCAGAAGTGAGCCATCGTGTTAACTTGGAGCGTCTTCTCGATAAGGGCGTCTGGAGAATCCATGAACTTCTTGCCGGTGACAATGCCAGCGTTGTTTATGAGGATTGTGACGTCGCCGACTTCCTGTCTGACCTGGAAATACGTTATATCGGGGGAGGGATCGGGGACGGGGGGGACGGGGGGCTAATTGCAGTGTCATCAGGCTTCCTTTTTTAATTAAAATGTTTTTTATTAAGTAGTTAGTTAGTTAAGGTTGCAGGACAGAAGGCTGTGCTACTGTATATAATTGTGCTCACCGAATGAGATCATACCTGCTCAGCCACCCGGTACACCTCGGCCCTGTCGCTGCAGTCGTCCCGATAATAGTGCACGCTCCGAACGCCCTTCTCTTTAGCCGCCCGAGCCGTCTCCTTCACACCGTCCAGGTCGATGTCCCACAGCACCAGCGTGACGTCCATTCCGGCAAACTCGGTGGCCATGATGCGTCCGAT
The DNA here is from genome assembly GCA_025728095.1 of Prietella phreatophila. Classification (NCBI taxonomy): domain Eukaryota; kingdom Metazoa; phylum Chordata; class Actinopteri; order Siluriformes; family Ictaluridae; genus Prietella; species Prietella phreatophila. Next base: position 1,962,872 of record JAOUWY010000038.1, read on the forward strand.
TCCGCTGCCCGCCCCCGTGATCAGCACCGTCTCCCCGGCCACGCTCTTCTTCCCCACCGGCAGCAGGAACTTCACGAAGGCTTCCAGGAAGTAATAGACGGACAGCAGCAGCACACGCAGGGTCTCCTGGAGAAAATTCATGCTGAACGCCACCCGCGCGACCTGGTGGAGGAGATACGAGGACGGCGAAACGACGTCGTCGAGGTGAGAAAGCACGCGCCCGTACGAGACTCCGGAGCGGATCTGGAACGTTCATCAGCTCGATCGATCCATTCAGAGAGAGTCTGCGAACATCGACAGCGGCACGATGAGATTAGAAATCGACTCCTGATCACGATTTTTCCTTTCTGTAGCCTGAATCAGGCTCGACGGCATTTTTATCCACCGTTTATCAGTTCTCGACTCTCGTTCATCCATTTCCCACTCCATTATTACTCACGCTGCTGACTGGTTAAAAACGATTTTATCAGTCATTTCAGTTTCTCTTCTATTTCTTGTGAAATACTTTCATTTTTCTAAAATACTGTATAAAACTGGGGTTTGAGCTTTCCTCATAACATTAAACTACTTATTCGTCCCCGTAGAACCCTTTTAGGAGGCTAAGGACCATTCGTTTTTTTTCCAGTACAGAACCCAATAAAGAGTGTAAGATTCTATGTAGAACCCTACAACAGTGTCGTTCTCTCTGAAAGTTTCCAAATCTTCTTTTGTGAGGCCTAGAACCTTTAAAGAACCCTTGAAGAACTGCAGAGTGGATAAATGTTAAAAGCCTGACAGGTTCTACATATTTACAGACAAAAATAATGAGCCGTATTTTGGAGTAATATATTAACTCTAAATAATAATAATAATTTAAAAAATAATTGTGGTTCTTTAAAAACGTTTACTGGATCAGTAAAGGTTCTTCATTCCAGAAAATAGGTTCTCGGTGGAACCCGTTCTCATAGTTAAACATATATCATTATATATTCTTTTCTTTTTTTTAAGTTAAAAGATTCATTTTTGTTTTGTCATGATTACTTTATATTCAAGTAGTCATAACATAATATATAAGAAGTCAGATATTTTGGGTCTAAAAGGAACCGTCATTCGACATGTTAAAATTCAGTTTCCTGAAACATCGCGAGAGTTGACACATTTGAACGCGCCTCGGCAAGTATCGCGAGAAGTGACACATTTGAACGCGACTCGGCAAGTATCGCGAGAGTTCACTTTTCAGAGTCCCTTTACCACAGAGAATGAATTGAAACGTCTGCTACACACCTAACAGCACAATTAAGCTCATTTTAAACTGTTTAAATCAAAGATTTTCAAGCTTTTATATCTGAATGGTCTGGTTTTATGTTTAGGAGAGACGAGAAAAGCGAAGAAGGATTATTGCATATTTATAAACAGGACGCTTGACGGTGTTATTTGTGTTAAACAAACAATTCTTCATCGAACAAGACGTAAAGAAAAATAACCGTCATGGTGAATAAGTATGGAAGAGTCTGTAGCGCTTACCTGCTCCGTGTGTAGGTGTTAAACAGATCCGAATTGCGTTTAATTCGCTCTCACAATTCCATTGCGAAATACAGACCTGAGTCACGTGACTGTTCCTCCAGGGCGCGTCTCAAATCGACTGAAGTAGTCAACGAACTGGATCCGGGCACTATGTAGGGTGTGAACGAATCAGTTTGTTTCCATGTGTTGCTTATGGATTGGTTTCTTTTCACCCTTTTAGTCTGTATAGATTCATAAACTAAGTTAAAGTAAAAACTCCACCCTGAACACACATTGCATCTAAATCGGAAACGGTTGTGACGCTAATTTGGAGGTCGGTGGCGTACTTTCGTGACTCCTGTGAGAAGTTAGTCGCTTTGCGTCTCACCACGAGGGACGTTGTCGTCGCTAGCGTGGATGAAAATGGAGGGAGCGTTCATATGTTTAGTGATAGCGGTCAGGTTTATGCCGTTAGCTCCTCAAGACAAAAAAAATCACAAGAGCGTCCTTTTCCCTCCCGCTCAACATTTTCCGGCAACGTCATCGTAATGAGAAATCCAGCTTAGAAAAACTAGAGACGTTGCTGCAGACTGTGGACGCAAAGTCCCAGAAGGCAACGCAGCTATACGCTGCCGAGTTACGGCGGAGATTCGTCTCGGCTAGTTAGTGATCCACGAGATGGCGGCGTCGAAGGCATGCGAGTTGAAAATTTGGAAACGGATCCGTTTCAGTGTACAGAAGTGACAAAACAACAATTAGATTGAGATTGCAGAGTTCTATGCAAATTAAGTACAATGCCATAAAGCCATCCATCCATCCATCCATCCATCTTCTACCGCTTACTCCTTGTTTCAGGGTCGCGGGGGAACCTGGAGCCTATCCCAGGGAGCATCGGGCACAAGTCGGGGTACACCCTGGACAGGGTGCCAATACATACTCACACACCCATTCATACACTACGAACACTTTGGACACGTTAATCAGCCTTGATGCCATAAAGCGACACATCCTAATGATACCTCGGACCGATTCTATCACGCTCGTGCTCCAGCAATTCGTCTCCGTTCACGGGTCGACGAACTTAGAACCGCAGTTTCATGGTATCCTGTGACTCGTCTGCTGAGAGTACGCATGAAGCTAGTGCAGTTAGCTTTGTTTTCGCTAATCTTGCTTTGCCAACCAAGCTAGAACAAAGTCAAATGTGTAACATGTAAATCAAACTAGATAGCTTTATAAGAGATATTACTAGCTACTAGCTAGCTTCATCAGAACTACAAAAAACTGTGGACAGGCCACGCCCACAAGGTACAGCAGTAGCGATACTGACTTAGGGATATGTGGTGAAGTTGCAGTGGTGGTGTGCACAATGATTCGGATTAATTTCACCAAAATAACCCATAAACCCCAAGCTCACACGTTTGATTCCTGCAGTCAAATGAATTTATTGTACTCTGTACAGCCAATCTGTCAGAAATGATTGAAACACATCATGAGATAAACGTGAGATACACAACATCATCATCATCATCATCATCATCATCATCATCATCAACAACACTTAGATGAAATCTCACAGCTACTCAAAGATAAAAACGATTCACTTGATTTGGTGTAACGAATCACTTCACTACCCGATGGAGAAAGCAAAAACCAGGGGTGTATAGATATAGGCATGGCGTAGATGTTCACATAAACCACTAAAACACACACACACTTAAACTACCGAACAGACTTTATTAGGCAGATATAATCATTAGCAAAGAAATGATGGGCATCACGAGTCACTTGAGCGATTTGATTCTTTTGAACTACTTATTTAAATGAATCGAATGCTGATTCGTTTGGTTCAGCATTAAACAAGCTACAGCGTGGGTTCACATTATTATTGTTAATCTATATGACAAGTTTATTTGAAAAAAATCTTAACGACATTATTACATTTATGGCATATTAAAAAATAGACAAAATTGAGTTTAATTGTTGAAGGTCGATTCATGAGTCTATTAACGCACCATAATTCAGAAAGACAACGAAAAGCATATAATAAACATAACAGAGGCTCTTATTTCAATTTACTCTGCTTAACGTATTATATATATATATATATATATATATATATATATATATATATATTGTTACTGTCATTGAAGAAAAGTACACTTTATTCAAATAATAAAATAAAACATTTCGATTTGCTTGCAGACTGACTCACTAAACTGATTCACTTAAAGGAGTCGCTCAAAGAATCACCCATAGCAACGAATCGCACATAGCAAAAACAGAAAACGACTCTGCACTTATTAATACTTTAATAATAAATGAACACGAAGTCGTAAGCTTTGCACACATTTGGGATTGTTTTGCGACGATGAGTGTCCGTTTTGAATCTTCGCACCGGCTCCTAATCCATGAAGCCTCCGTATCTCTTGTGCGTCTCGGGCAGCACGCTCTCTGCTCCCTCGTCCTCCCAGCGTTTGTGAAGGCCGTAATTTTTGCCCTCGTCGAGCCATTGCGGTCTGCCCACCCTGCGCATGAAGCCTCCGTAGCGCTTCTGAAGCTCCTTGCCCGGCTTGTTGGTGTTCAGACCTGCCGTCAGGATCTCCCTCAGGATGCCCATCTCCTCCTCGGAAACTCCGTCGGATTCGTCCTTCGTGAGGTCTTCTGAGGTCTTCTTCATCATGAAGCCACCGTAGCGTTTCATGAAGCCGCCGTATTTCTTGGCCAGAAGGTGCTCGGCGCTGTCAGGCTCTGGTTTTTGATCCACAGTGGCATGCTCGTCTTTGGTCAGAGAGTTCTGACAGAGTCCCAGCTTCCTCAGGTCCATGCTGCTTCCACACTTGAGTGTGCAGGGCTGAAGAGGAAACACAGATGCGAAGATGCTCAGCGACATGTCAGGAAGTTCTGTGGTGGGAATTTCTTATTGTAATACGGCATTTTCAATTTAAATCACCTTACGGCTAATGACCAGGAACATAAAACGTATCGGCCACACTGAAACAAGAGGGCGTATCTTCCAGTGAATGAGGCGTGGTCTCCATGCTTGTCAGTCCCATTGAAGGAGGTGTGACCTCGGTTCTTGTCAATCCTTGTGAAAGGGGAGTGGCCCTGTCAGTCCAAATGAAGGATCGGTGGCCTATGTTCTTGTAAGTCCCTGTGAAAAGGGCGTGGCCTTTGACC
>JAOUWY010000038.1:1975145-1996668 GCA_025728095.1 Prietella phreatophila
TATTGCATGTGTGTGTGCGTGTGTGTGTGTGTGTGTGTGTGTGTGTGTGTGTGTGTGTGAACAACAACAACAACAACAGCTGGCAGTTGTGGAGCTTCCGTGTTCGTTTTAATTTCGCCGTCTCCTAGAAACAGGAGCGTAGATTTTCGGTTTTCAGGTGAGGTTGGTGAATTCGGTTCAATAACGCGTGATCACATTACTGTCTGGATGTTCCAGTAGGAACAGAAAATTCTTTACTAGAACCAGAAGATACGACCGCATCACCCCGAGCTTATCCACACTTTTTTGGCTCCCTGTGAATATAAAATACTACTGCTGAACTATAAAGCACTGAATAGTACCTGAGCGAACCTTTGGTTTTATGATCCTCCACGTCTACTTCGATCAAAAGGTGCAGGCTATTTGTTGATACCTGGAATAGTGAAGGCTACAGCAAGGGGAAGAGCTTTCTCTTCCAAAGCCCCATATTTATGGAACAGCCTTCGAATTGGTGTTCTGGACTCATACACAGTCTCAGTGTTTAAATCCAGGCTGAAAACAAGATTTCTGTGAATTCCTGGGATGGGCTCCAGGTTCCCCGTGACCCTGAAGAAGGAGTAAGCAGTACAAGATGGATGGATGGATGAAGATTTCTGTGAATAGTTTTTTTCGTAGGTAAAGGAGCAGATCTAGAGGGTTCACAGGCATAGAGTGTTGTAGTGAACTGGGATGTTTGGATGCTGTCACCACTCTATTCCTCATTACCATCACCCTCACTATCTAACCTCAATAATATCTAAATCACCATCCTCCTCCTCATAATTATCATCTTTATAATCCTACCCATCATCATCCTCATCATCACAATCACCATCCTCATCACCATCATCCTCACCATCCTTATCCTCATCAATAGCAGCATTATCCTCCTCCTCATCCTTCACAATTCTTATCCTCACCACCATCATCATCCTCACCATCCTTATCCTCATCATCATTCTCCTCCTCATCATCTTCCCAATCCTCATCATCACCATCACCATCCTCGTCATGCTTCAAAACTCTTATCCTCATCAATATCATCATCACCATCCTCCTCCTCCTCCTTATCATCATCGTGTCAATCCTTCCCATCCTCATCCTCAACATCCTCATCATCACCAGCCTCATCGTCCTCATACTCACTATCCTCATTGTCCTCATCCTCACCATCTTTATCCATCAATATCATCATTCTCCTCCTGCTCCTCATAATCTTCCCAATCCTCATCATGACCATCACCTCCTCATCAACAACCTTAATCACATCCATATGTTATCCATCCATATCTCCTCACCCTGCTCATCTTCATGGTCCTAAATTTCTCAATATCGTCCTCATCTTCATCATCCTCATAATCAACACCAATCGCCTCCATCCTGACTCCTTCTCTTTCCCCTTCTCATAACCCCCAGAGCTTCATACGACTGATTATTCTGCACACTTCCTCATTTAGACAATTTATTACGGTGTATATAACTCGATGGTGTCCACGGTATCGTCACTTGATCGTTTTCACACCACAATAGCCCTTTTTATTTGCATTTCAATCCGTTTCCACACATCTCAGATAACAGACGATATCATTAAACCGAGGCTCAAACGATTACAGGAAATTGGAGCTGTGTGTTTTGCACCCATGGGAATTAAAACGCATTATCTCCAACAGGAAGTGAGATGTTGACTCATATCGCAGGCTCGCGCGGAATATGAAACATAGCAGTGATAACACAGACCACGACTTCATATAATAAAGAGTTCATGAGGGGATGAAAGACATAAACATGAGTTCTCCGATTAATCTGAGTGTAGAAGTGTATGGTAGAAGGTATGCTAAGTGGCCAAGTCTCAAAAATATTTGAAAGCATGTTCGGCCTTGCATTGTTTTTGCTAGCAGCTGGGTTTAGCATGTGTATGGATAGCTTTTTTCTCAGCCATGCTAGCTAAAATGTATATTATATATATCTCCAAGCGGGTGTCCGCTTGAGAACTCGCTACCATGGTAGTGAGGAAAAGTTAGCTATTAGTAAATATGAATGATTACAAAGTAGCGTAGCTAGCACCCTACTAGGTTGCTACTAGCAAGATCATTTTATGCAGCTAACGCTAGTAATTAGGGTTAGTCGTGGTTAGCCTATTCAAGCTGAACTACACGCAGTAATTTGAAGTAAATATGTTGATTCCTGAATTAGAGCAGTTTAATTACAAGACTATGCTAGCTAGCTAGCTAATTCACACAAAGTTTTACCTGGGTGCTTGTCTAAACTTGTAACAAACACCTCCTCAACTATTGTATGCCGTCATGCCAACATGGCCGTTCAAAAGTAAATAAAATATAATCGCTACTTTAAAAGCGTTTAGAGTAGTATTTATTTTAGCTGGATATCTTTGTTGCTAACAAAACACACTCATGGGGCGCATCTGTGTTTTATTTTCCCACACTGTCACTCAGACTTCCAAATTAAGTCAAATACAGCACTACACTTGGTTCAGAAATGATACAACCCGGTGTAGATTAGAGTAGTTGTCATTTTGTAAGAAGGCAAATCCTTTCTCTTTGTTTTATTGGAAAGTCTTAATTAGGAATGTAAATCCCCCCAACCACCCAGGTGTTAGCTAGGGTAGCTATCTAGCGAAACACAACAACTGTATCTTGCATGTTTTTAGTTTATATCTTCTTTTACAGTTTTTTTTTTGTTTATGAGTAAATAAAACAATATGTTGTTGTGAATGTTCTATGCTAACTTTGAGTTCTAGTTAGCTAGCAGGATGGAGGATAGGGAGAGGATAGGATGATGATAGGATTATGGAGGATAGGATGAGGATAGGATGATGGAGGATATTATGAGGATAGGAAGATTGAGGATAGGATGATGGAGGATAGGATAAGGATAGGATGAGCCACAGGGTTGCCAGATTGTATTCACCGTTAGATTATATTGACAAATCAAATTACCTCGTAATCAACTTTACCATAAACACTGTTTTATTTTGAAAATAAATTTTCCCATTGAATTATTATTATTTTTTTAAAAAGTTCTGGCAACGCAGATGAGTCAACACTAGGACGTGTTAAATTTCATTATCAAACACAAAGCTTGCAAGGCAAATCTTTTGAATATTTCATTTCTTAAATCTAATTTAGGAGCCCTTGTAAATGTAAAGTGTCAATTAATTTTAATTGGAGGGAAAAGCAACAGAACGAGGACCGGTGTGACAGAACACCACACATGCTCAAGCGCTTTGTGTGTCATGTTGAATTCATTCACTTATCACCAGGCTAGTTTAAATATGAATGTCTTTTCTGTGGTTCTGAGACCACGTCAAATGTCACACGGTTTCACGTGTAGAGTTTTATTTTCACATGTTGAGTTTTCACACTTAGGACACATGGTTTTAATTTTTCACGATTTAAAAAAAAAAATTTTCTTCCAAATATTTCACCTGGAGGCCATGAAGTTTTATTTGGACACATTTCTTTTCCTGCTAAATTAATTGAAATTCCAACGTAACTTTTTTCATATGCCGGACACGTGGTTTTATTTTTCACGTGCAATTCCATCACGCAATACATTTTTAAACGTTTTCAAGTTTACTTTTCATACGCCGGACACGTGGAATTATTTGATGTGTTTTTCACGTGGAATTCCTCACACAGCTCAAATGTGAACGTTGACGTTTATTTTTTTCACACGCAGGAAGAACACGTGCTTTTATTTTTCAAATGTAATTCTTCATACTATTTACATGCTTATTTTTCACATGGTTTTACTTTTACACATCATCACCCCCCCCCCACCCCGAATGTACATTCATTTTAATTTTCACGTGTAATTTCTGCACATAAGTTATTTATTTTCAAAAAAAATACACATGGTTGCATTTCTATGCATAACATTTTAACTTGTTCACTTTTCACACGTTTAATCACATTTGATTAAAACACGTTTAATTACTCACGTGTTGGATGTCTGTGTGTGTGTGTTTATTTGATCTCATTTTTTGCAATGTTCTTTTACTTTCATGGGATTTTTATTATTTTCATTTTAACAATTCTTGAAGAATTCTGAAAAAGTCTCGTGAAATTACAGGACATAAGACGCTGAAGTGCCCTACGCAGTCACGTGGGTAAATGGACCCACGTAGAGGAAGGAGTGTCCCGGCGCTCCTTTTCTCTCCATCATCAGTATTTGATATTTTCGACTCATTATAATATTCTACATCCTCCGTTTGTCCAGCACCCACGCTCTTCAGTTTGTAGCCCCCGGGAGTTTATGAGCGACGACAACGACGACGACAACAACAGGAACAAATCAATTTATGAAATTCCCCCCTCCCCCAAACGGTCTCTCTTTTTTCCGCATTGAAATTGTAGCTATGACAAATGACGGCTGTCAGTTTCCAATCGGATCAGCGCGGTTAGGTCGAAAGTGCAAGAGATAACGCCCATATGTTTGAACCGTAATCATTGGGGCACAATTAAATCTGAGCAGAGTCCGCGGTCTGAGTAAGCAGAGCTTTAATCAGCAATTTCCTGCAGGGACGAGGATCAGCGGCGTAATTACAGTCTCACTCAGACTGCGGGCCAACAACGATTCATTCAAAATTTGAAACCGCTCTTCAAAGCCTATATAATAATAATAATAATAATAATAATAATAATAATAATTTTAAAAAGATATCTAGCTTGGAGTTTTTGTTTAAGGTTCACACTCTGGTTGTTGGATGTTGCTGCACATAAAAATAGTCTTTTCAACTGACCCAGTCTTGACCATCTCAGTGTACTCTTAAAGAAAAGATTTTACACGTGAGGTGCGTTACGATGCAAACTCGACTAATAACGTGAAAACAAGTCGAACGTGTCAAACCCGGAAACAAATGACTGGACATGTTATGAAGGTGCGTTCCGTGCATTTCGATATACACGTATTGACGTGAAGAACCAGCACGTGTAAAAAAAAAAACCCAAACAAATACATCACGTGAAAATCAATGAATCGTTGGAGAAATAACGCGTGGAAAGTCCACTACTGTATGTGTGTGTGTGTGTGTGTGTGTGTGTGTGTGTGTGTGTGTGTGTGTTTCACACGTGGCTATTCACGTGTCAGATCTGTACCTTTTGTCAGTTTGCTATTTAATTCTGCACTGGAGCATCTCGAACATCTCGTTTGTCCGACTACGACACTCAGACGATCTCTGAGACGTGACGTATAACGTGAGCTCGGACATTTTCTCCGGTCTTAAAAATCATCTTACGAAGTGTTTTATGTCTCTTACACCACAGCAATTTGGCAACAATTACAATAAAAAATTTTTTTAAAAACTATACTAACAAACGAGACATCATACTTTTTATCCATTTATTGTTACATTTAATGTTGTGGAACACGGAGCTACAAAGTCGTTCCTCCACCTGTCTCTCCTTTCGTTTTGTCTTCTCCTTTTTTCAAATTAATAAGGCGAAGAAAAAAAAACGCAGATTGTCATTGCAAAAGCGTAAAAGCCTCTATAATAGTAAAAAATAAAAACTTTTTTTGTGGGGAGTTATAGATAGTTTCAGTTCTGAAGGCTGCAATGAACTGACACTGGAGACTCCTTCCATAAATGTTACGTACTAGACAACTTCTCACAGAAAAAAACAAGATCCACTTCGTCTCGATTGCGACACGACACCTCACTACACGGGAAAAACGAACGTCCTGAACGTTACGACGTGATTCCACGCTTTTGATTTGTAGAAGTAAAAGACGCGCGCACGCCGCGGGTTAGCCGAAGACGCGGTTAGAAACTTCTAATTCAACAGGACTTTAAAACCCTACAGCTGTCTAGCTCGGAGAAACCGACGCTGCTGTAAGCGGCCATGCTGGGATCATTATTACACGCGACATGGATTATAATGATTATTGATTAATCCTATTAGAGCTCCAAAGTGGGGTGCGCTTTAGGCGTCATCACACTCCATCACGTCCCCAAATTGGACAGAGGTAAAAAACGTGAAGCTACACTTCAGAACGATCTTCACAGACGCGAAATGCCTCGGCACCTCTTAAAATCACAGCCTCGCTGCTTCGAGAATCGTTTTCTGACCGCGAATGCCACCGTGATTTAATGAAATTTATTTATCAGACGTCCGACTTGCGGCTCTTTCGGTTAATTTTGCACTTAGCGTTAACGCCGTTTTGTTTTTTTCCCCTTCCCCAAGTCCCTCCGAGACACATCTAGACAATTTTATGTTCCTCATATAAGCCCGTATGTATTAGCATACATAATTAAAACTGTATTCGGCTAAAATCTTCCCCGCGCTTTAACGGCGTTAATTCGTATTTACATAAAACGCGATGGCCGAGCGGATCTTCGTGCCACTTAACGTGCCGCAATAAACACTGTAAAAAGATAAATAATTCAAGCTAGATTCCAGATGAGAGACAGTGACAGACGTTTCGTTGTTAAACTCTTTTATCATAACTCTTTCGCTCGCATCTCACCGAGTGTTTTATTGCTCTTATGCTACAACTTGAAAACAATTCATTATTTATTTATTCATTAAAGAACGACACACCCCCACACTTTTCAACATCTACTGTTGTGGAACGTAATCAAACCAAGTGAGTTCCTGTTCTCACTTATGTTATGGCAGCTATAAATAATAAAACAAACAAATAAACAAACAAACAAAAAACGCAGCTTGCGATGTTCCGGTGGAAAACTTACTGGCCGTTACCATAGCGCTGACACTGGAGACTCCTGCCGTGAATGTTAAGCATACAAAGAAAACATTGCCATATCCACGACAACACGTTTTAATGTGTTTTTTTAGTTGTTTATTTCGAGGTGTGATTTACGTGGATCGCCAGCCGTACAAACACTTGTGTTACTATAGAAACGATAAGGTTTTACAACATGTACGTTAGAGCCAATCAGAATCAAGAATTCAACAGGTATAAATAACAATTAATCAACGTTTTTCCAAGCCCGCCGTCCCGCCAGACTAACATTCACAGGCATCGCAGAGTTGCCAGATTCCTCCCACACCCTCGTTGCCAACTCATCCATTACCGTATCAGCTTCAGACTGCTGCATCAGCTTGAAATCACCTCTGCCGCCTTTCCCATCTCGGCACAAACACTTAACGCGGCCATGGCTTTGATGAACGGATGCTTCATAATTGTAATGTGCTGCTCCAATTTTGCCGAGGACCGGCGAGTAGCGGATGGTGTGGCCCCGACCGTACCGTCACAAACCCCAGGGGTCGGAAAATGCATTACCAGCCGTGTTTACGCTGGTTGAGTAGACAATTGGGATAATTACTATTATTTTTCATCAAAGCTAGTGGACGCTGATGGAGGTAATTCCTCAAAATAGCCATGTACAGACGGATAGATAGCTGTTGATTTAGACGGGGGACGTCAGACGGCCCGGGTTCTCCATGCTCATCACTAACAAGGACAGTATGAGGAGCAGAAACTTTCTCGGCTTTTGCTCAATGCCACGAATAACAAGTACGCTACAATTGAAATTCATACTAGTTCCATGTCACGATCGACTAGATATGCGCTGGTGTCGACTTTTCATACTAAAGCTGTTTCAATCCCGTTTGTGGGATAATGTGGTACATAACTGCCGCACCATAATTTACCGACATGCTAACAAGCTAAGCTAGCTAGCCATGTAAACATGGCACTTTCCAAAAGACCTCATGACACTCAACTCATCCTGTCCTTTCCTCCTTCAGACGCTCATGTTTCTGCATGGATCTCAGCAGACATCTCATAACGGATGGCAAATGAAACTAAATTGCAGCAAGCTAAAGTAAACACGGTTAGTCATCTCCACGTCAAGATCTTGTGATTTCCACACTAGATCACACCGCTCGTCTCACACTACTAACTTGCCCAGGTCATGTAGGTTTCCTCCTTACAACATCACGAAGATCAGGCCACTCAGGTGCTTGTTCAGTCCTTCGTTATCTCGAGACTGGACTACGACAGCTAGCTTCTGGCAGATGCCACCCAACCCTTGCAACTGACCAAGCATGAAGACGCATAACTTGTTTTCAACCGCCCCAAGTTCTCCCGCACTACCCCATTCCTACGTTACCTTCGCTGGCTTTCTGTAGACACCTACATCAGATTTGCCACCTACTTAAAGGTTCTTATCACAACCCAGTCTACAGTACACTCCCTCTGAGCCTCTAGCATGGTTTGACTTGACCCACCATCCCTCGAGATACATGGAAGACAAAGATCAGGACTCTTCTCCTTTCTGGCTCCCAGATGTTGGGTTGAACTTCCTGTGGTTGTCCTCAAAGTAAGTCTAAAGTCCCACATCTACATCAAGCACTTAAATGAGAACTAATTTGAACTTTTATTTTTAAAAAATTATATATATATAAGACTTGTGTGCTTTCTTGCTGTACTAATCTCTGTCTATCGGGGTTTGTAGCTTGATGGCATTCTTAGATCGTTGACATATTGAACCAGCATGAGGGCACAAGCAAGGCTGCTACTGTAGCACGCTACACTTTTTGGATAATTAGTACATCATACAATTAAAACAAATGGCTAGAGCGCTAGTTAACATCATTGTACAGTATTATATAACCTTCTGGCCAAGATTACTAGCGAGTTAACTACTGTTTAATCCAGTTTGACAGCCAGATAGCTAACATTAGGTTAGCTAACTATTATATAGCAAGCTAGCTAACGTTTAGTTAATGTTCTCATTATATTACAACCAAGCGCTTTAGTTTAACTACCATTACTATTATTATTACAATTAAAACCCAGCACTCGCCAATTTTATTAAGCTAACTATCGTTGCGTGTTAGCCAGTAGCCAAGGTTACCATCAAGCTAGCTAACATTAGATTAAATATTACTAGTTGCTGAGGCCGCTAGCAAGCTAGATAACGGTCAGCTAAATGTTATGTCCTTATATTAGAACCAGGAACTTGAATCTAATTTCCATTACAATTAAAAGCAAATGCTATCAATCATTAGGAAAAAAATATATGTTGTGTAAAAGAATAGGAAAGGTGTCTAGCAAGAGAGCTAAGATTAAGCTAACTAATATGTCTGGTAGACAAGTTATCTGGCAAGTGTTAGTCCTTTGAATCGATTCAGTGTAAGGAATGTTGCCAGTCAGCTAGTCATCTCGCCAGCCGCCTCGTGGATGAAACACGTTCTTCGTGACAACAATATTGCACACGTTATAGCTACTTATTAGCATGTTTAAGTTTATTGTAAAGTGTTTTCAGAGGGATTTACTGTTAAATTGCATACAAAAATCACTTTGTTTAGATGTTTAAGGTCAAGGCCGGGCTACAGACCTTAGAAACGTTACCCTTCGGCGTAGCAAATCAAGCCTAGCATGACCTTTTTGTCCAGCGAAATGGAATTAAGGAAGACAACCTTTAATCGCGCGCAACCCTTCTCCACCACCGGTCTGACATTTTGGAAGGTTAACTGTCGGCCTGAATGCTGGTGTGTTTCTGTAAACTAGGTCATGAATTATCAAAGCCCGTAATTAGTGATTAAACCAAACCAATCAAATCACGCATTAGTGGCTGTCATGCTACTGCCATGAGTCTGTAGCACGTGTTGGTGTTTTTTTTTTCCCTTTCTGGTATTACACAACGTCTTTTTATACCGCGCGACAAAAGTTCGAATCTCGAACTGAATTAATCTCATCTCTGAGAAGTGGGTGTGAAGAGAAAATGTCAGTTTGAGTCATTTGCATATTCGTCTATTACAACTGATTGCATTAAAAAAAAAACACACTATTCATGGAGAAAAGTGTAATTCCACGTCGGAAATGACTCAACCCTTTCTCATCCATGATGGATGTCTTTTTTTTTTTTTGGTCTAAATGAGAAGTGCTGCGTCTGTTCTCTCTCTCTTCACTGAAGAAGCACTATTACAGAACTGATGGGAAAATCACAGCCATCAAAGTACCATGGAGGGGGGGATGTGGGTTTTGTTACAGCTTCAGTCTTTGAGAATCCTTTTAAAGTAACTCTTTTAAAAGTTTCAGTTTCCTTCCTGGTGGTGTTTGTGAAGGTGGGTAAGAGAGAATCCGGTTGTACGCTAACCTGGTCGACATCGTAACAGGTGCTGAGGAAACTTCAAGAAATGTCATTTAGGAAGGTGGACATCGATAACATGAAGAGAACAGGTTTCTCTACAAAAGATCAACTACAGCTGCAGTCAGAATGATTCAACCCTCCATTGCAAATCGGGTTGATTGTCAGAATGTACAGACTTTCAGCTGTTTGCGTTGAACAAATCAAACAAAAGTGATTGAAATTGTTCAACACGATGAATGTTTCAAGCGGTTTCCCCAAATTCAACCGGAAATGCAACTTATAATGATTTCTCCAGTCTCAAAATGATTCAACCCCTTCATGGCAAGCATCTTTAGTACTTAGAAGAGCACGCTTTTGCTGTTATGACCTGCTGCAAACGAGATGCGGAGCTTCTAGCAGCGTTCCTGAGGATTCTTCTCCCGTTCCTCATGAGCAATGGCCTCCAGTTCAGTAATATTCTTTGGGTTTGCGCGCTGCAGCCGCCTTCTTCAAATCCCACCAGAGATTTTCTTTGGGTTTCAAGTCAGGTGACTGTGATGGCCCTGTAGAATCTTCCTGGACTTCTTCTATAATCAAGCCTTGGTGGAATTTGATTTATGCTTGAGATCACTGTCCTGTTGGAAGGTCCAATGACACCCAAGCTTCAGCTTCCCTACAGATGGCATGATGTTTTTTCCTAGGATTTCCTGATACTTCAGTGAATCCATCTCGCCTTCCACACACTACAGGTTTCCAAAGCAGCCGCAGAGCATCACCGAGCCACCACCATGATTGACTCTAGACAGAGTGTTCTTTCTTCATTTTTCCTCCTCCACATGTACCGCTGATCCATCATGCTGAAAAGTTCCACTTTTGTTTCATGACTCCTCAGAACAGAATCCAAAAACCTCTGTGACTTATTTATATGATTTTGAGCGACTTTTCTTGCTCTTTTGGGTCAGTAGTGGTGTTCGTCTTGGAGTTCTGGCATGGAAACCTTCTGCGTTTTGTACGCTCCTTACTGTGCTCACTGAAACCTCTGTGCCTCTTACACCAAGCTTTGCTGCAGGTCTTTTGCAGTCACTCGAGGGTTTTTCACAACCTGCCTTCTCAGAAATCTGATTGCAGCCATTGAAGGCTTCCTTTTTCTCCTCCATCCAGGTAGTGTACACTCAATAAACCCCTAGCCAGTTCAGGTATTTCATGTATTCCAGCACAAGCACACCTGGTGCAACTAACGCAGCCCTTGATTAGTTGCATCAGGTGTGCTTGGGGGTTGAATAATTTTGATTACAACTGTATATGGTAGCTCAGTGGTTAAGATGTTGAACTTCTGATCGGAAGCTCGTGAATTTCAAATCCCAGGACCTCCAAGCTGCCCCTGCTGGGCCCTTGAGCAAGGTCGTTAATCCTCAACTGCTCATTTGTAAGTCGCTCTGGATCAGATCGTCTGCCAAATGCCTTAAATGAAAATGTAAACCTTTAATTTAGATTAGTAGCTAGCTAATGGGCTAATTAAAGATTGACAATGGCGGCCAACTCTACTACTTGTAGCCATTTTGTCAGTGTTAACACCAGTAACTGTGTACACGTAGTATGCAACACTCAAAATGGTGGCTTATGTAAATCCTTCCTCTTAGTAAAAAGCTTAAAGATGTTAGCAGAAGTCCTTGACTAATGAGATTCGATTAAAAGATGTGTCAATTTGGTACATTATTTCTGTTATTGGAGCCAAAGGCGACATTATTTGCACCATTTTTGTCAGATTCGAACGACCTTTTCAGTCCACCTTGACAAAATGGCCGCCGAGTAGACAGACTACTTGAGGAGGACTTTGCTTAAAACTGACCTATGAATGCGGTGCATTATGGGAATAGCTATCTACCGGTCTATCCATCGATCTACCTATCTATCGAGCAATCTGTTTTTCCACATTTTAATGCTTAAAACATGTTCAGCTTCAGTTGTATTTAAAAAAGATGCTCGATGGACCTGAGCATCTTAAACAGTGACTGTCTGAAAGATTTATATGGAGCTATCATTTTCACAAACACATCTCGGGATCATCATCGTTTGTATATTGAAGGTAAGACTACTTCTTTCAAAGGAGCTGCCACTTTCGGTGCGACACTTTGTAGTCCATTAAACCCATAGCAGAACCACTCTCGCTGCTCGAAATGAGCTCTTGATTGGCACGGTGTACATGCCATCCGTCTTGTCAGAAAGCATATGAGCGAGTTTTTTTCGGCTTGAGCACCTAAAGCTCTTAGCGAGCTCGGCGTACAGCGATCGAGAACGACCGTATGAGTTGATTTCTCTGTACAAGAAACGCCGAAATTGTTAATAAATCTATTAGAGTGTGACCAGACAATAAAGACAACTAAGTGTCTTTCTCAGACCTACTTGTAAGGTGCAGATTGCTTTTCCATCCGGCTTGTCCCTGCCCAGTCGATTGTATTGACATAACGGTTATCACTGTCATGATTGCGCTCTCTCTCTCTCTCTCTCTCTCTCTCTCTCTCTCTCTCTCTCTCTCCGAATAATAACTTCTCCAGCTATCAGCATTCTCCTGTGAATAGAGTGCATAATACATCAGATTGGAGGTCTTCAGAATAATGAGACATGAGTCATGAGACCTGTCGTCTGGCGTCCACCTCTTCAGATCCTCTCTGAGAAGGATGGGGAATTTCTAGAAGGACCAAATGGAGAGAACTATCAATAGCACCCACACATCCGAGTTTCATTTAGAAACGTAATCAGATTAGGGTTTATGATAACCGTGTTAAAGTTTCTTCTACTCGGGCATCTCCCTTCCTTTTCCATTTCTATAGGTTAATATGGGAAATTCTAATAAGAATTCAGTCCGGTATATCATGGTACAGTCCCTTGCATATGTATTTAGTATATAGTTTTATAACCTGGAACTGAAATGGATCAAATTGAACTTTTATGTCATGAAACTATACAAAATGGCCCATAATACTGAAATTAGGAGGTGGCATGGGGGTCAATATACATACACTTTTTCCTAGAAAGCCCCGGACCATACCAGAACACGCAGCATCATGAAGACTATCAAAAGAAGTCCGGGAACGAATGTCTGGAAAACTTTGAACAACACGTGGAGTGGCATTAAATATCCATCCATCCATCCATCCATCCATCTTCTACCACTTATGCCTTCTTCAGGGTGATGGGGGAACCTGGAGCCAATCCCAGGGAGCATCGGGCACAAGGTGGGGTACACCCTTGACAGGGTGCCAGTCCATCACAGGGCGGCATTAAATATATAATTTAAAAAGTAATAAAATATAAAGAGCATGGGCAGAACCACGACTCTGCTTAGAGGAAAAGGAAAAGGCATTAGAGAAAAAACCAATAGGACAAGGGTAACGCTTAACATGATGCCACCACCACCATGCTTCAGAGTAGGGACAATGTTGGGCTTCCACCAAACACTGTGCTGAAGCCGAACATTTTTAGGACTTATTTCCCCACATTTTAGCGTCTCCAACGTGTTTCCCTGCAAACTCCATCTGGAAATTCATACAGCTTGCCTTTGTCCTGAACTTGTTTACGTCATCCATCCATCCAGTCCATCACAGAGCACAATCACATACACACATTCATACACTATGGACACTTTAGACACGCCAATCAGCCTACCATGAACTTCTTTGGACTAGGGGAGGAAACCGGAGTACCCAGAGGAAACCCCAGCAGCACGGGAGGGGGGTAGCACATGCAAACTCCGCACACACATGGCCACGGTTGGAATCGAACCCCCGACCCAGGACGTGTGACGCAGACGTGCTAAGAACTAAGCACCGTGCGCCCCTTGTTTATGTTCAGACACGTTAAATAATTATACGCCTTGTCATGGTGTTGTTGTTGTATTTTAATTTGCAACAATAATATTGTGAGTGATATTGATTTCGTCCTACTTCAAAATGATGGATTATTTTGTGTAGCTTTATGACATAAAGGGGGCGAATACTTATGCAAGGCTGTATATGAGTTTTCGGTGGCGAGAATTAACACAAGTTTGAGATACAAACCTAGACCTCCATTTTGGGCCTGATGGACCTTCCTAACGTGACCTCATTCATATCTCAGAAGATATAAAAGGATTACGGGGCGCTTCCCCTTATTATGCGGCGTCCATCTTTTCCTTTTCCACGTGCTGATTATTATTCATGCGATTTTACGATGATTAAGAAGCCCTTCCTCTTCTGATGAGACCAGGAATTCTTTTTGCATACATTCTTAAGTCACCAGCCGTCAGATGAGACGTTTCTCTCGGCAGAAGTCGGAGTGTGTGCGCTCGTGTGCTCTTCGGACCGCGTCACGCAGCCCGAAGGCCTGAAAACCAACCGCTTTCTCCTCGTCTTCCTCTCTCATCCATCAATAGTCCATTTTCAGGTTCAGATCACCACGGGGATCACCCACACCTGCGAAACCCACTCGGGCTATTTTCATCTGGGTCGTGATTCGTGTTGGGTGTTTAAGTGGACGATAATACAAGAGTTGTTGAAGAGTCACTCCACGTTTAAGCTTTTATTTTCATGTGTGTGTGTGTGTGTGTGTGTGTGTGTGTGTGTTGGTCCAGAAAGATTGAGAGTGGGAAGTGTACTTGCTGGTGTAATTATATGGCTTTGCTTTAGCGTCACAGGCTTTGCTTTGCTTATATGGCTTTGCTTCACAGGAACCGTTTTGCTAACTGATGTAATGCTAGCAATGTTTTCTAACATGAAAGGCTGTCGAAAGAGCATTTAGGCACTGATTACAGCAAATGACGGAGCCAAATATTTTCATCCAGCTCTTTTTAAACATTTCAATGGATACATTTTTTCAAAATTCAGTTTAGTTCATGGTTTAATGTGGCTTCCTGAGCGTTAGCATACGGCTAACTGCAGCGGCTGCAACAAGATTCTAAAGATTTCCTTCTTATGAGGTCGATCTAAATGAGACAGATCTCTCTTAAATAAACCGATCGATACATTGCACCACCTTCAAGAGGCAGTTGATTCCAAAAGTATCGGCACCCCGAAAGAAAACCGAGAGCAAAACGATTATGATCGTTCGCACAAGACGGCTAGCAACCACAGCTCCGACGGGCAGAATTGTTTTCTGATGTGGTCGATTTTCATGCTAAATAGATGATTAAGTAAATGACACATTTTTACACTAAAAAGGAAAACGTGGATTAAGTTTTTACTCCTTTTTGCCTCGTCTTTTCTTCAGGTTTTGTTGCTGAGGAGAAATGTACGTCTCGTCGATTCAGAGACTTTTTTTTTTGTCTCATGGGCAACGCGCAGGGGTGTCAAGGTCTCTCCATCTGTATCTGAGATGCAGGCAGATGGTCTGGATAATTATTTGATGCCTGAGGAAGACAGACATGCCGACTACCACAGGACGAGACATTACGATGGAATGAAAAGGCCCTGGAGCTGGCCACAGGGGAGGGATACGCTACGTAGGAGATGAAAGCGTACAGATTAGCACATGACTGTCGTCATGAGAGAAAGGACGGAGCGTTTCTTTGACATTGGGCAGAGTTGGTTTTTTTTTTCTGCGAGTCGTGCTCGAAGTTTGCTCACGAACACCTCTGAAATCAAACGTGGACTCAGTGAGGTGGAAAAACGTCATGGCGAGTTCTCGATCTTAGAGGCCCTCTAAAAGCAGCGACGTCCGTCAGCCCAGAGAGCTACGTCTCACATCTGACTCGTGAGTCGGTCTCTTGAAACGACTCTTTGAAGTGAGTCGATTCGAACGCACGGACAAAGATTTCGAATCACAAAATACGCATGGGTTCTTCAGTTGTTCATTCGATTATTAAAAAGTTTCTCAGCTTCAAACAATGGTTCTACTTGGAACACATTTTAGGTTTCCACAGAGGAACAACTCAAGAACCCTTAAGGGTTCTAAATTTAAAGAACAGAAAGGGTAAGTTGGCTAATTAAGGGTTCTTAGGTTCTGAGTACTGTTTTACTTGGAACTCGTTCTGTTAGAAAACCACTTTGATGTAGGTTTCTATATAGAACCTTCAAGGGTTTCCGAAGAGGAACAGCCAAGGAACCCTTTTTATTTACTAAGAATGTACTGTATTGATAGCTATGATTGTGCACTATCAAGTGTTGTGTACAGGTTCGTTGGATAATTAAGGGTTCTTAGCTTCCTAAAGGGGTTCTACTTAGAACCTTTTCTGATGAGGAAACACTTTTATGTTGGGTTTTTAAAATAGACACTTTAACGGTCTCCCACTTAAGGCGTTTAAATTGACTGAGGATCTACTGTATTGATTAGCTTACTTGGTTTCCATGGTGCACTCTAAGGGGTTCTTTGAGGCTTCATTGAATAATTAAAGGTTTTTAGCTGACATAAATGGAACGCTACTTAGAACGCTTTATGAAATGGGTTCTAATGGAACATTTAAGGGATTCTCCATCCAGAAAAGGTTTTAGTAAGATTTAACCAGCTTACTCGCTTCCCATGGTGTACTCTTAGGGGTTCTTTAAGGGTTCGTTGGATAATTAAAGGTTTTTAGCGGCCAAAAAAGTAGTTCTACTTAGAACCCTTTCTGATATGGGTCCTACGTGGAACATTTAAGGGTTTCGGCAACGAGACAACCATTAAAGGTTCTACATTTAGTAAGAGTGCACACTTGGAGGTTTTTTTAAGGGCTCAGAAAGAGAGTACTAATCAGAACCTTTCTGATAGGGAACCACATTGTTGTAGGGTTCTATATAGAATGTTTGAGTTTCCACAAAGGATAACCGAAGAACCTTTAAAGCTTGTGTACCGTATTGACTAGAGCTTGGGACTTGTTTCCCATGGTGTACTTTTACAGGTTTCTAATGGGCTCAGTGGAGTACTAAGGGTTCTTAGCTTCCTGAGAGGGTTCTATTGGAACCTTTTCTGATTTTTAAGGAGTTTCCATAGAGGGACAACCACGGAACCCTTTAAAGGCTCTAAACTGAATACAGATGTACTA
This sequence comes from Prietella phreatophila, assembly GCA_025728095.1. Classification (NCBI taxonomy): domain Eukaryota; kingdom Metazoa; phylum Chordata; class Actinopteri; order Siluriformes; family Ictaluridae; genus Prietella; species Prietella phreatophila. The sequence continues at coordinate 1,992,221 of JAOUWY010000038.1, forward strand.
GCTTGTTCTTATGTTATACTTTTATGGGTTTTTTGAAGAGTTTTACTTGTAAATGAAGGGTCCTTAGCCTCCAAAAAGAGTAACGCTAACTTCATTTCCTCGGATTTAATTCCCAAACTGAGAGATCAATAATAATAATAATAATAATAAAGCGAAAAAGTATTTAAATGAATTGTAAGATATTAAACGCTACACGAGTCGCAGCTCGTATGTCAGACCGCACACGTTGCAGGGACGTGTCCCATCCTGTCAGCGAGACAGCGTTTACAATGAATTATAGTGGCCTGAGGGTAATATGTGAGCTCTATATTACACCCTGTAGACTGACTGTTCTGGATCTGATTAATAAAGCTGGTTAATTAAATCCTCCAGTTGTCCGTCCAGGATTTGCCGAGATCCCGAGCCAGTGTTTTAATTAGTCTCACTGTATTCCACGTAGGTGTGGACCATGACGAAGGCGACGAAACAGACATGATCGTTTTCCGCATCGAGTGTTTGGAGATAATTACACTGCTGCGAGCCCTCCAGTTTTCCTTTGGTTTTCTTTCTTTTTTGTTGTTAACGAAGCCCGTGACGGCATCATCGCCATGCTGCAATTGTTTCTGTTTGCATATCAAAGGAGGCGTCCGAAAAAAAGAAAACACCACAAAAACAAAAACAACAACCCGGCAGTCACGAACGGCGGAAAGACGCCAGATCTTTGATTATTATTATTATTATTTTTGGTAACACTTTACAATCACAGTCCCTGAGTGAATACTTCCTTCAGTGCGACCTCACGACGAGTTAACTGTAACTATGACGCAAGTCTCGTGAATTTACGCGCGAATAACGAACGCCTCATGTACATGCTAGTACTTTGTCGTTTTTTACTTTAGCCTCACGTCGTAGTTAAGCTTAGCGCTTCATTAGTTCCGGATTAGCTCATGTTTAACGAAGTAAGTATTCATTCAGGTATTAGTGCAGGATGATTCACGGACTGTTATTGTAAAGTGTTAGCATTCTGTGTAATATTAGCCGTCTTAAAATGTGCTACGCAGCAGCTAGGATTCAGTTCAATACTCCTGCTCTGGACGGTAATCTCATTGGACATCAGACTTGTAATCAAGTCTGGTTAAATGAAGACTTTCGAGCGATTTAATAACACCGTGTCCCCGGAGCGTACTGTATACGAGGTGTATATGTGCCGATTAGCTTAGCACACGCGTAAGCCGTCATTCAGTACGCTTCATAAGAAGACGTGTCGGTGCGCTCGTTCTGCGTTTCTTCCAAAAGGATGGTACGAAATGTTGTTGTTTCTCTCACTCTCCTTCTCGGCTATGGAATTTTGAAACTTTCCCGAATAAATCTTTTTTTTTCTTCTTCTTCTTCTTCTGCTTTTTAAGCTTCTGCAGAACTACGAATCCATTTGGACGACACTTTATCGCACGAGATGTCCATAATGCTGAGCCTTCCAAAAACCACACACACACACACACCAAGAGGTCAGAGGTAAAGCTGGGAGTTTTCAGGATCGACGCATTTCGTGGTTTCTTCCTGTCTCGGGGACGCGCCACGGCGTAACCATAAATGGATAAAGAGTACGACTTGGAGTGATATATTTTAAATGCGCTGAGGCTCGGCGGCAGGAAACTGATTTGACACTAGTGCGCCATCTAGTGCACAAGTCTGATACAAACTTTTGCACCATGTTTAAAGATTTCAGGGCGGGGCGGGGCGTGGGGTGTTACAGTGTACTATACTTTATTCCATTACTTCCAAAAAATACCCGTGATATGTAGTTCACATCTTCCGACAAGGCAAGCCACCATCTTGGAAAATTCTTTTCAAACAACAACAACAAAACGCTCTTTATTATAACCCGAAAATGAAAGTTAAATGAAAAGGTATGGCGATGACATCACACGACACGCCTCGGTCATACAGAACTGAGCGCATGCAGGGTTTCAACAGCAAACAACGCTTCATTAGCACGTGCCGTATTTACACTCCGGTTTCACGTGTGCCAGTTCAGGGCAGGGCACTCACGTGACCGCTAGACATCACGTGAGTACTACATTAAAACCAGGATTGCCCGCTTGGTCGTCCGCTGTTTATTAAAAAAAAAATTATACAAATAAAAAAAAATTAAATACACCCATACACACCTGAAAATATTACGACCTTTTCTCAAAGCTCTCAAAAGAAAAGATCACAGGGACCCTGTTAGAATAATTAGAGTGTTAAACGGAACAGCTTGGCGAAAGACGAATACGCGGATCTCTTTCTCGCGTAGCGGGAAACGTATGAACGTAGTCGATCGGCCCGTACGCGGCGTGACGTTGTGAAGACGCTCAGGGGTCGCGCCGATATAGGAAAAGGATCGAGCGCTGACACCAGAGAATCCTTCCGTAAACGTAAAATAAATTGTCGCGCCTGTCTGTACGCACCGTTACTATAGAAACGATATCGGTATTCGAACGAGCGCGTTAAGATAAACCGGTGACTCGAAGCCCCTCTCTCGTCCAAATTCTTCGGTACGGACCTCTACATCACCTCAAAGGTCGGCTTTGAACACGGACTAAACGTTACGGAGGCGGCCATCTTGGAAATCTGGAGCAGGAAGTGGATGTCGCGTAAACCGAGGGCAGGGGATGGCATGCAGAATCGATCAGGAAGGGTGAGAACCCGAAACGTTCGAGTCGTACCGTTATTACGGACACTTGGGACATTTACCGCCCTCGCTCCCCCGAGGAGGCTACGTGAGTAGGCGGAGTTTGTCTTGAGGTCTGAGGATTTCAGCGTGCCATGATGTGTGTGGTTTTTTAAACGGAATATTTGTACACGCACAACACCCAGATATTTAGTACGCAGGGACGCATCGATCCCGAAACTGGTAGCGTGTATATAACTCCGGTCCCACGCCCGTCAACTCGTGCTGGGGAAAAAAAACAAAAAAACACAGACGTCCGATTCCACGTGAACGTACGTGCTGCACGCAAAGGCAAAGGATGCGAGAGCAGTTTGGTTAAGCGAGCACTGAGACCTGCGCTACGCTTCACTCGAAGTTAAAGAAAATAACTCACGATGCTCCTGATTGATTAACGCTGCTCACGTCGGGATTGGTATCGACGAGAAAAACAAACAAACAAACAATAACAGAACACAACGCCTACTCGTACCCGTCTTTCAAAGCGCTATCGATGCATCCCTCCTAGCACTGCACTCGCAGACAGAAGCGTAACCAAGGACCATGGATCTAAAGTTTGTGTCCAAACGGTGTGGAGATGTGGAGATCAGGGACGACGCGGCCATACTGAGAACCCTGCGCGTCGTCCAAAGTTAGTCCGGGAGAAGATAAACGGCGTTAAAAGCTCAGCACGGACACGTACGGCGGAGCTTGCAGAAGCTCCCGGGTCTGCGTGTCGAACACCGGTTCTGCGTTCCGACTCCCGTTCCAGAGCGCTCAGTCCGTAGTACCCGTCCCGCGTCAGTTTTGGTTCTCACTCTCCCAGGCCGGGAGCTTTTTCACCACGGCAGCGTGGTCCATGCCGACGGTGGCGAGGACGCCGCCCGGGTTCTTCTCCGAGCCCGAGTAATCGATCTCCTCTCCCTTCAGCGTGGTCAAGTCCCCGCCCAACGCTTTCAAAATGGCGTTTCCGGCGCAGATGTCCCACTTCTTGATGAAGGTCACGTGGACGTACAGGTCTGCCTTCTCGTACTCGTCGTCAGAGGCGTCCAGCAGAGCGAGAACCTTATATCCTGAGAGAGAGAGAGAGATTTTTATTGATTTATTTTGAACCAAAACACTGTGAGTTCAAGTCCCTGAACTGTCTGAGATCTGAGATTGGACTGACATAAACAAGCAATCACATCATCCCTTATTGTTTATTCAAGAACACCACGTCACACTTTAAAATGAATCCTGACCAATCACGACCCGGAACCCTACAGCTCTGAAAGGACAGTTAGTGTGTAGAAATCACGGTCGCCATGACGACCACTGTGAAGACGTGCGATTTTTAAAAGGACATTTTTTCTTTCTTTAGTTCCTCTAACGGGATATTTGCGCGTCTCTTCCCTCCGAGCCGACTCTGTGAATCCCCTCTGTAGAGACTGAAGGACAAAGGAAACGTGCAGCACCTGCGCCCCCTGCTGGTATGATCTCGGTGTTGTTCCCGAACGCCTGATGAATGAAGCCTTTCACTTTGCCCGCGTGAGAGCGTGACACGATGACCTTGGGGGCGTTGACGTTGTAGGAGTCTCGAGGTGCCACGTTCGCTCCTCCGCCCACCATGGCCCAGGCTGACGGAGACGAGGAACCGGGAAGGAACAAGAAGAACAGGTTGGAACAAAGATTTAAGTGTGATTGATGGTGTTTACTATTCAGGTAGATTAAACACACACACACACACACACACACACACACACACACACACACACACACACACACACACACACACACACAC
>JAOUWY010000038.1:2031690-2051146 GCA_025728095.1 Prietella phreatophila
CACCCCCGAACCCCTACCCCGCCCTTTACACATCATTAAGACATCAATAGTGATTTTTTTTATTAGAGCACAGGGATGTGTAGGGGCTTGAAAAACGACTTTAATCTGGCCGCAGTGCAATTTAACCTCCTCCTCGTTTTTATCTGCATCCTCCATGCCTTTTTTCCCCCAAGATAAGAAAGAGCGTGTATAGTAGTGTATCGACCCGGCGATCTATGCAGCAAAATCAGGGATAAACCTCTGCGTACACATAAACAACAGAATATAGAAATATCGAAATAAAACAACCAATTCCGTTTGGTAGCATATCATTCTTAACGTCTTCCTTATACTTAAATCAGAAAGTAGAATATCTTACCAAGTATGCTTTTACATATTTCACTGAGCTGAATTTCGGCTAATCCCAATAAAGTGAGGAATGAAACACTTGGGGGTGTAACGTTATCAGAAAATACTCGACAGCAGGGTATTGGGACGTCGATTTTCTTATAACAACATGGAAATGGTTTCGATCGGTATAAACAAACGGATTATATTATCGCCGCAAGTATGTCATAAGGTTAGTCAGGACACTGTTGGGTTTCTGTGTGAAGAGTATCGTGAGTCTGCGAGCAGGGCGATGGGAAACTGAAGGTGATAGCACAACTGAACCTTTTTTTTTTTTTTTTTTTTTTACAGTAAAACATCGGTATTCAACTTCTACAGGAAAATTCGAACTTTTAAACCTAGTAGGCTGGGTAAAAAAGAAATAACTATGACGAGCTGCAAATACTGAGTGTCTACGTTCCTATGAGACATTAAGCACTACTGTGGAGTTTGACATCACAGATAAATTGACTGCTGAACACGGACACCTCCAAACCAGGCGGCAATTCCATTTTTTGGAATTAAGAGTTAAGGAACGACATTTTGTAGTGTTATAGTTCGCAGGACAAGATAGCGCCTGTTAGCACTTACACTATAGCATCCCCTCTCAGTGAACCTTTAAATGTACTACGTAAAATTCTGTAACAAATGTACTCTTTTTGAAAGTTCTCCTAATTGAAGAAGCCGAGGAACCAGGAAGAGTGTACCCTTAATCACAGTTTCACGACCTCACTTTTACTTACTCAAAGTATTGAATTAATGCTCTACTGCAGTTCCACTCTGGGACGGCAGATCATGTATCCGACCATTTTTGTTTCTACCCCTTGTTTTAGATATACAAAACAGGTGGTGAAGGTGACTTTACCGCTGAAACTACAATGCTTATGCTAATATCTGATGCTTGTCCTCCCTGTTTATTCAGCGACTCAGGGCTGCAGCGAGGACTGTAGACGAGTTCCACCTCCGAAGCCCAAGAGGAATCCCAACACACAACTGAGCACTTCCTTTGATGACTCCTACATTCTGAACTCAAAAGACTCCCCAATGGCTCTTTCTCCTATTTCTCCTGTTTCTCCTCCACAACCTCAGAGCCCACAGCAGGACTCAGAGTCAGAGGAACCTGTTTATATTGAAATGTCAGGGAATGCAGTACGAGATCCGCCGTCTCGTTCCGAGCCTGAGGAGCCAGGCGAGGCTGTCTACGAGGAGATGAAATACCCCGCTTTTGATGACTTTGATTCACGCTGGGATTTTTTCGGGTACCGTTCTCAGTGCATCACACCATGTCCATATGATATGGACATCCATTCTGCCGTGAGCTGCACCTCCACCCCTCGGAGCGCATCCCATTGCGACATCCCTGCCCCGTTCCCCAACCTGCTAACCCACCGTCCACCTTTGCTGGTCTTCCCACCGGTGCCTGCACAGTGTTCGCCCAATTCTGACGAATCCCCACTCACGCCGGTGGACGTGACCAAGCTGGCCATGTTAGAGAATGCCGCCTACTCAAAGTCTCCGTCGTCCTCCTCCTCCTCAATGGAGCCCCTTAGTTCTGCCTCATCCTCTCACCTCAGACGGGCTGAGAGGGAACTTATGGCGACACCCACTATCACAGTCTCAGGTCGCTCTTCGGCGCCACCGTTGCCATGCGCTCTCTACAGGGGCTCCACGAGCTCTGCAGGGGCTCAACGGAGCCACTCGGCATGTCCGTCTCCCGTCAGCATGGGCCGCTGCCTCACGCCGCTCAGCCTCATGAGGGCACCACCCTTCGAAGGGAGCTCCTTCAGTGGAGCTGCCCTGCCGCCACGACACCACAGCTCAGCTCAGAACGTTGCAGCCGGACGCTCACGGACGCCCACCAGCCCTCTGGATGAGCTCACCAACTTGTTCACCAGTGGCAGGAACATGCTGAAGAAGAACTCAAGCGGACGGAAGAGCAAAGAGCCCAATGAGAGTGAGTTTAACTAATGCCTGACAATCGATGGGTTAATCAATAAGAACTAAATAAAGCAGTCAATGAGATAAGTGATTAATTAGGCCTCAAAGCTGTTTACAGTCAGAATGAATGACTGGCAGTCAAATGAACGCAATGATTTTCTGTTAACCAATTAGAGCAGTTGTAGGGAAGATATAGCGCTAGCAAGATGAATCAATCTCATGGCTTATCCAAAGCCGCCAGGTTACCGAGTAATAAAGAGCTACTAAACTTGCCTAATGCATTTACAAGGACTAATTATGAAACTTAAAATGTAAAGCTTACAAAAGGTATCAAGCACTAGGACAGGTATGATAGCTAGCTCCCTAGGACAGTGCCACATAATTAACTGTATCTAACGACCTTAATCATGTTACCAAACTTGCTAATTTGTCCATGTTTAGTATCTTTTAAGCATTTCAGTTCCAGGTTCGAACGGGTTTTGTGGGAATACTTATACAAGGCACCGAATGGTGTTAAATCAGTGGAGTACCTCCACCCTGCACTTTCTGGTGTTTTCCCTACTCTAAATTCACCTAATTCAGCTCATCATCTCATTTGCAAGCCTGAACTGGGTGAAACCGGATGAGCTAGAGGAGAGAAAACTGCGAATCGTACAGTGCGGATGACGGCACCCATTTTTCCATCAGCGCTCGGGGGATTTCTGGCCTGCTCGCTCTGCGAGCCGCTTTAATCCGAGAGCTGCAAATAGGCTAGCGCCGATCATATGATATTAATCTGTGGAGATTAAGAGCCGGAGCAGTATGTAGAACTCCATGGCCTGTTCTGGAAGCATTAAGCTACGGCAGCGTATTACTTCTACAGTACATATGTGAACAGTGTTTAAACCGTGAGCACAGAGAGATCGATGTGGTGTCAGACGGATTTGCATATCGGGCTTGACAGAGAGCACTCCCGGTGTTTTACATGGTCGTTTGTGTTCAGCCAGCATGTACACCTTAACTGGAGCATTTAGGATTTTTGACCCCTTGGTACAGCGTTACAGGAGACACCTGTAACCTTGTTATCTGTAAACAATTCAGTGCACTAATGGAATAGTGACAAGCTACGAGCTGTCGCTTCAGGTGGACTTCATCTCTAGACCACTGACCTACCTCACTGAACGCTTTCCTGAAACAAAGGTCGTTAAAGAAAAAAATCGCCCCGTTCATTCTACATGAGCGTCGGTGAATTTGCAAAGATGCAGCGCTGATATCTCATTGTGTGCTTGTGTGTGTGGGAAATATCATGTGCATGCGGAACAGCGCTTGTTGGCAAGCTTTCGCTCCTCATGGTAACAGAGGAAGGGAACTCCCTACTGAGTCACTCTCTGAGGAACAGCAGACCAATCATGATGCAGGTCACAGCCACTACGTTTCAGCAAAACACATGAAGTTCTCAGAGGAGGAAACAAGCTCTGACTGAGATAGTGCTGCACTACCTGCACAGACATGCACTCTGATAAAAAACTAAAAAAAACACTGCTTTTTTCACGTTCAGCTCATGCAATTAGTCCAGTGTTAATTAGGGCCGTGGGCTGATTTTTCTCCCCCGGCTTTCCATCATCATGTAAGCTTAATTTCCTCGCACCGCTTTTAAAGCATAACCATAATGTCGTTTTATTACGATTTATTTGGTACCGCCATGTGAGGCGTGTGGTCATCTATGTTTTCATATGGTTTAATGTCAATCTGCATTCGTTCTCATGCAGTATTTGGACACGATTAGTGCTTGTGCTTAATCGGACCATCATCTGTCTTGGTTGATGGTGGAAAACATCAACAGTAACTCGTTTATCAGGCCACCGATCAATGATGCGCAAATTAAACTGCACTGGCCATGGGCTAAGAAGCCCTGAGAGAGTGTAGAGAATAATGACGGTCATTTATCGGCAATTATTAAAAGCTCGTCTGAGGAACGTTACATGACACACTCTTTGTTTCGTATTACTCGGTTGAGCGAGAACAATGGTTTCATAAATGTCGGACAGTTTGTTGGAGTACAGAGGTGTAATATCACCATAACGTGCACACGCTAACGTTTGTTAACATGTAAGCGCAGCATTTATGGAAAAAAAATAAAAAGTAATAAAATTACAAATAAAACAAAAAGCATCTAGATTGAAAACGTCACTGATGATGAACTGCAAAGCAAACTTGCATGGAAAAACAAGCTGAAGTCATCTTTAGGAGCAAAGTGACACCAAGTGGCCAAATGCTATTCACAAGCAATGTAGTATAAATGAATAAAACAAGCAAACAACAACAACAACAAGATAAAATAGCAGAACTTTCTGATGTAGGGTTGTGCACCTGCCTGTTTGTTTTTTTTTATATATATAATCGCGCTTCCATATGGCTTCTGAAGGACTTCTGACCAATCCTACGGTGCCCCTTCCGGCAATTATAAGTTCTGTTAGTTCCTGCCCACAATATTTTCTAATGATTTTAGTTGGTTCTAATAGCCTGTGCATTTAAACCCGAGTGTTCCTAACCAACCCGCCGTGTCAAATACATTCCCATGTTAATCAAAAAAAAATTTTTATTACCCCACTATCAACCCTCCTATTCAGAGAAACATGAAGTCTGTGTTAAAGTAAAGATTTACATGTACCAAAATATACCATACTTATAAAGTTCACATCTTCTTGTAAGTTGAAGGGGATCCTTCTGAGCCCCTTCTGAGCAGGGACAGACAAACAGAATAAAGAAACAAAGAATCATGACTGTTTGTAATGCAAGCTTCTTAACTGACCTCCTCCTCCCACCTGCATGAAAGTAAAAATCACCTGCTCTTTTGTTGTTGGGTCCAATGGGATTCCAATCGTAATGCACATCTATATGCACATCTCTATGTCAAACACACCAATTTTAGAACAAATTTTAGGGTGTGGCCTAATATTTTAATAAGTGTGTTTCTTGACATCACCCTGACCAATACTCCCAGCCTGCTACACCACTCAAACAGGACTATACACAATAGAGTGAGTATGAGAATCAGAACTGTTCAGTGCAGCATGTACAATTGATCAAAGTAGGCTACATGGCCTGGTTTGGCTTTCGCTTGCTCCCTCAGACTGAACTGTGAGTTGGTTAAGGGAAACCTTAGAGAAGATTAAGACCACACACTATATATCTAAAGGGGAGGAATTGTAGCGAAGACCAACATTAACCAGTTAAAAAACAGTCAATCATAGATTCAAGTCCTCTGTGGTAAGGAGTAACCTATTATTAAATGTTCCAACATAAATGAAGGTCTGTAAGCTAATGATTTTGTTCCCATAAGGTGAAGCCAAAGGGAAGGGCCATGGTTCTGAATCCAAACGGGAGTACAAGGAGCGAAGCCATCATAACAAGGAGTCAAAAAGGGCCAAGGAGCGCAGCAGGAAATCCTTGCATCGACGTGAGGGCAAAGATCGAGAGCCTAGCTGCATAGAGGTCTTACAGAGACGTGACAGTAAAGACAGAACCGGCAGCAATGCAGAGCCGATAGTGAGACGTGATAGCAAGGATAGAGGCACCAATGTGGAGCCAGTACCGAGGCGCAACAGCAAGGACAGGGGCAACAATGTGGAGCCGGTACCGAGGCGCAACAGCAAGGACAAGGGCACCAATGTCGAGCCAGTAGCGAGGCGAAACAGCAAGGACAAGGGCTGTAGTGGTCCAGAACTACTTCCCAAACAGGGCAGCAAAGACCGAGGGTGCAGCACCAGTGAGCCCATAGTGAGGCATGACAGCAAAGACTGGATCAGTAACAATATTGAACCTTTACCTAGACGCGACAACAGGGACAGGATCTGCAACGGCTCAGAGCTCATGCTCCGACAAGACAGCAGAGCCTTCATGAGGAATGGTCTGGAACGACATGATAGCAGAGACCGAAGTGGTTATGGGCCAGACTTGTTAACCAGGCACAGTGGTAAGGATCAGGGAAGATCTGGTCTTGAGGGTCGGCACAACAGCAAAGAAGGAAGAAATAACAGTTTGGATTTTCTTCCGAGTAACAGCAACATGGCAGACTCTGGATGGGACTGTAAGGAATGGGTGAGTAATGGGACAGATGCTGTAAATAGGAGAGACTACAAAGATAAAGGAATTCACTTGACAGAGCCCCATCACAAGAGTAAGGACAAAAGCAGCTACAGTACGGAGTCCGCCAAAACACATGACTGGGATACAAGGTCCGGACTGCAATCCAGTATGTCCAGCCGGAGTAGACGATCACCTGTTAGTCCTACCACAATGATGGGAAATTCGGGTGAGTAGTGGACTGCATATGATGGTTTCATTAACCTACAGATACCTTACTGTTTATGAAACTTTTTGGTCATCCAGATAAATTATAGTAGTAAAAAATCATGGACTAGATTTGTGGTTAATTTCACAAATCATCTGAAAAGTATCATTCATTTTACTGAGGAAGAACTAAGAAAACCCCTTGGCAGGGCTAGTGATATTATTTGCAAAAGGCTGGTGTGACTGCTGGGTGGCATGGCAGTACAACAGTTAGCCTGAGCTCAAGTTATTGTTACAGCTTTGTATGTTCTCCCCTTGTACACGTTGGTTTCCTCCAACCTCCCAAAAACATGCCAGTAGGTTGAGCGGCAACTGTAAATTGCCACTTAGTGTGAACAAGCGTGTGAATGCGCATGGTCTGCGTTGGTCTGGAGTCCCATCCATTGTGTGTTCCTGTCTTGCCCTGAGTGTTCCTGGGGTATGGTCTACCACAAATTAGAGATAGCATTATCTGAGAGGCATGAATTACTCTGAGGAAGAACTAAGGCAGCCCCTAGCTGGGGGTCTCAATCTAGGAAGGGGTTTTCAATCCACCCAAACAGGAGCCACATCTGAGAGTCAATTGAGAATAAAGTAGTCAGCTGATGGTGCTGATCATCAGGTTTTGTTGCAAAAGTGTTAGCTAATTCAAAACCAGTACTGAGATTAAATAAACAAGTGCCTTATGGCATGGCTTGTGTTTGATTGAATTAAAAACCTGCAGCAGCACTAGTTCTTGAAGGAAAAGATTAACAACCATTGCTCTATGATGAATGGGGAGATTGAGAAGACAAAACTTGACAACAATTGTTCCTGGGCACGTTTACATTGTTTAACTGACCAATCTAAACGGCTGTAATGGATTTCCATCTCTTTTCGCAGAATTGAAGATGGTCCCAAAGGTAGCCCAGTTCCTGTCCACATCACTTGCAGCGTCTCCATTAGGCACACCTCAAAGACGACCTTCAGAAGCCCAAGAGGTACCAATAAATGTCTTTGTAGTTACAGATTTCTTGCACCATTGCAGCATCAAATTCAAGGACTCCTGCCATATAATCACACTGATATTAAAGATCTTATTTCTTTCTGTCAAAACTTGCAGATGCCACCCTTCCCCTGGCTATGTGGCGACAGTACCATGATGGAGACAATTGAGAGGAAACAGCGATTGTGCCGTGAGATCCGGGCCCGTCAGCGGCCCCCAGAACGGAGCCAGATGGAAAGCATGCATAGCTGCAAGAAAGCCAACCGGCAAAAGAAATACAGCCCACCCCCATATCCCTCTCAGACTACAGTCTTTTGGGACACCGCAATCTGATTGGTCGTTTAGCACTTCAGGATTTAGCTTTGCTCCTCCCACTGGCACCAAGATGAGGGAAGCACCCAATCATCCCCAGCACTGTTTCTGCTTAAAGACAGGCAGTGGGATTAACCTAGCAATATTTCTGAGCATGCCGATCATCAGGTTTTTGTATTAACCTTTATCTAATATTTTTGTATTGTGATTCCTTTTAAATGGAACCTAGCATTAACAGATATTTTCTAAACAAAATGAATATCTTTGCAAAGAATATGTAGTTAGCACAATACAGGTTGTTCTTTTGTACTTTTTCGCTTTTCTTTCTTTCTGTTTTTTTTTTTTTTTTTTTTTTTTTTTACAAAGCAAAGCAAAAAACCAAATTGAACATTAACTTTCACAGGCCTTTATCTTTCAGACCTCTCAGAAATTTCTGTGGTATATCGCCATATTTAAAAATGAAGTGTATTTTCACATTGGATGTGAAATTGGACTAGGGCTAGCTTTCATTTTCGCTCCCTTGCCACACGATGGATTTCATAGGAACGTGCAATTAGATTTGATCAGATTTGTTTTTATTATTTAGGTTTTTACGCGAGCTTTGACGTTTGTATGCAAGGCAAAATCGAAGGTTTTGTATGGTATGTAAGCATGAATGAATTCAATGTACAAACATGGCACAGCATAAGGGTAATCAGTACATGTTTATTTAAGGGCAATGGAAGATAAAGTCTAGGATGTAACCTAGGATCCTTTTTATCCTAGGGAACCTAATCTTATTGGGTGATTTTTCTGTTTGTAAATGGCAGAAGGTGTTGTGGTCTTTCCTTTGGGCCTGTGTTTGCCCAGAGATTAATGACAATCTGTAACCTTGAAGTATTGTTTAAATCTTTAAACACTATTTAAAATGTTTCGTGCTTGTTTCAGAAGGCTTTTTAGAAGGCTAGGCCACGCTTACTGTATTAATAAGTGTGATTGGATGAATTTGTGATGGACACAATCAGCCCTATTTGGGCATTTGAAACCAATGACCAATGGCTCTCGGCTTGAGCCTTAAAGGACGTAGCAATTGTAGCTACATCACTCAGTAATTGGGAATAATGGAGGGGGAAAAAATGCACTTCCATGATCATCTGCATCAGTTGGTTGGAGACTTGTCACCCACCCTCTACCTCAACCATTTAGACTATGTTCAAGTGGTTATTCATCTCTAAAGTATTTTTGGATCTGGGAGTTTGCAGTCAGGGGTGGAAAAATGATAAGCTCATTAGTTAGCCCATTGGGAATACGAAAGATCCAATGTGCTACCCAGTCCTGTGTTTTGGTTGCCTGGAAACCTAATTGACAAGGCTAAAAAGTGGCAGCTAAAATAAGGTAATGAATGTATGGTGAGCTAGTTATCTAGTTAAATGCATTAATCCAGACTGAGGGAAACAAACGAGTTTATGAAGAGGGGATGTGTGTGTAACCATAGTACTCTTTCTCTTCTGATGTAGCATGAAGTTTTTGATGTAGCACATCTCTCCGTATGTTCAACCACAAAGTGACTGTGTGTCATGCTGGAAAAAGAATTATACGGCCGCTTTGCACTAGATTTGCTTTTTTCTGCTTGTGTCAGGCTACTGATTTGTCCGCCCCTGGAAGTGAAACCCATCCGCATCCCCTCATTCTTGCCATGAGCTTCATGTAGGTCAAGGTAATGCCTGTACATTTACTGTAACTAAGTCCAAAGGTATCAAAACCGTGTAGCCAAGCTAACACTACCTAACGCAGTGTTCGCATTTGTAAGCGTAAGAAATTGTGTTTATGTTTCTAACAGCATCATACTGAGCTTACAGTGAACTAAGTATTAACACATACAGGCATTTTGGAAAAGAAAAAAAAAAGGTGTATACGCACGTAATCACAGGCTTCCGGTCAGTGTAGTGATCCTAATAAGACTGTCTTTGACTAAATCATGTTTTACACTGTGCATTTCAATGGTCTTTTGAGATTATTACTTGTCACAATGGATGAGATGATCCCAATCAAATCTTGGCCGAATTCTATAACAGACTGAGTGATAACGATGTCCATGAAGAACCCCCGGTATAATAACATTAGTGTTATGCCTAGAGAAAACATGTTTTAGAAGTTGTGTAAAAAGGGACACCATGGAATGCACATTCTTGAAATTGAGCCTGCATTAATAAGGTCAGTCGTACAGTGTAAACCTGGCTTACAGTTGCAATCAAAATGATTCAAACCCCATTGCAAATCAGGTTTATTGTCAGACTTCCAGCTGTTTGCAGTGAACAAATCAAACAAAAGCAATTGAAAGAGTTCAACACACCGACTACTTCAAGTGGTTTCCTCAAATTCAACTGAAAATGCAACTTATAATGATTCTCAAAATGATTCAACCCCTTCATGGCAAGCAACTTCATACTTAGTAGAGCTCCCTTTTGCTGTTATGACCTGCTGCAAACGAGATGAAGAGCTTCTGGCAGTGTTCCTGAGGAATCTTAGCCTATTACTCAAAGCAGCCGCAGAGCATCACCGAGCCACCACCATGCTTGACTGTGGACAGAGTGTTCTTTCTTCATTCTTCTTCCTCCACATGTACCGCTGATCCATGGTGCTGAAAAGTTCCAGTTTTGTTTCATCACTCCACAGAACAGAATCCCAAAACTTCTGTGGCTTATTTATATAATTTTGAGCGACTTTTCTTTCGGGTCAGTAGTGGTGAACGTCTTGGAGTTCTGGCATGGAAACCTTCTGCGTTTAATACATGCCTTACTGTGCTCACTGAAAGTGAGCCTCAGTGCCTGTTACACCAAGTCTTGCTGCAGGTCTTTTGCAGTCATTCGAAGGTTTTTCACAACCTTCCTTCTCAGAAATCTACTTGCAGCCATCAATATCTTCTTTTTTCTGCCCCGCCCAGGTATTTCATACATTTTCTACCCCTAGCCAGTTCAGGTATTTCATGTGTTCCAGCTCAAGCACACCTGGTGGAACTAATGAAGCCCTTGATTAGCTTGAAACAAAACCTGGTTTGCATATTTGTGCTGTTGTGAGGGACTCTATTCAGGGGGTTGAATCGTTTTGAGTTTCTATTTCAATTGCTTTTGTTTGATTTCCTCATCGCAAACAGCTGTGAAGTCTGTACATTTTGACAATGAACCTGGTTTGCAATTGGGGTTGAATCATTATGATCGCAACTGTATATGGAGCAGAAACACAACATCAGAGTAGCCGTAACTATGTTATGGTTGTTGTTGTTGTTTTTTTTATCCCACGTGTCTCATGCAGGTCATTTATTACATGATCGTTTGACATTCACTCCAGAGTTCCCGGAGGCTGCTGGTTAAGGAATGCTGTAACAATGTACAATTTCTCTGTATGTAAAATGTGCACTGTGACTGGTAGAAAGACTACGTCCTTTGTCTTATTGCACTGAGTGTTCTCTTATCTGTACAGTAATGTTTGAGGAATATACTGGTTGTCACGAGGGTCTTTCCGAGAGAAATAAATATGAATTTCAATCTGCTATTAAACGTACAGCGAGTCTTTCTGCGATGCTAGAAACTCACAAAATACATATGCAAGAATTTCCATCTATATATCTGCAATGTGTACAGTTTATATCTTCGCCAATGGTTTGCAAACATTAGCTACATAACTAGCGAGCTACTGAATGCTCTGTCAAACATATACATCTTTTTTTTTGTCCACTTTTTTCTTTGTCCACAAACACATCTGACATGTTACATCTGACATTTCCACAAACACATCTAGCTTGATACTTATTCCAAGCTTCCATGATGAGAACTTGCTTGCTAGCATATCATGAGGTTTGTTAGCTAGCTAAAAACATCCAAGCTCACCTTCTCTAACTACCTCTGGAATTGTACTCCATTTTGATAGATAGCTTCCTAATTATAAAACTTAAACAAAGAACTTTTCTAATGCTAAACTCGGTAGCTAGCTGCATCTAGCAAGTTGCACTAGATGTTTCCGGAATGCTCAGAACCTTAATGATGGCTTATACAAGAGTTGAAAAGACACATAACAGTTTATTAATAATCATTAACAAAACAAATCATAATGCAAGCCTGGATGGACAAAACTTTCATGTTTTCTCTAATGTTTCACATTTGGTCCAAATAAAGGAGTATTAACTAATACATAAATAAATAATAGAATATTTTTAAAAAACAACAAAAAAAAAACAAGTGTCTTTAAGTAAACCTGTAGTAAGATGTGAATTATTTTCGTGAATGAAAAATGATTCGAATACTAAAGACGTTTAATCATGTTAAAGATGCTGTTTAGTCGAACAGTTAATAATAGAGCTGGTTAAAAGAAATCATAAATTGAAGACGTTTGGGAATGAACTACGCTGACCTGGCCACTTCAGTTCATCGCTGCTTCATGCAAACATGGCAGCGACTGATGCACGCTCGCTGCTGCGAAGTGGTCTTCAGAGTGCGAGTCCGTGGTGCTAAGCCACGCTCCTCCTCATGGCTCACACCGGTCAGCCAGAAGCTGTAGACATTGGCAAAGAAATGGCACGTTCCACGTGGACCCTGGCACTCCACAAATGGCTGAGTCCTGAAGTCCTTCAGACAGCTTCCAGATGAGATGAGAGACTGACCACCACCTTCATCACCCGAGCCAGTGTGCTGAGATAGCAAATACACACACACACACACACACACAATTATACTTGTCTTGCATCAACTCCAATAATACCGTAACATGCAGCATACCCTAGATCAAATGCTTCAGGTTTATATCCGAATACAGATACAGACAGCGCCATTGCGTTACACTCCTACAATACAAAGATGGGAAAGAAACACTTGTGGCATACAGTAAATTGCAAGAATAACCAGAAAACCAAAACAATATAATAAAGGGTGGTAATTGTATGAATTTAACTCTATATTCAAGTTACACCATCAGAATAGGAGAACGTAACCATTAACCAAATAAGTGAAGGGCTTTTAAAGGTGACCTGATTAGACATTACTCCACTTGGACCTCATTAGGGGAAAGCCAACCAACAAGCCTTTGGCAAAACAAGTTCCCTCCACAAGCACTGCATTTATTTCTTTTGTTTAGGGCTCACAGATGTAGCAATATGAGTACGCAGTAACAGCAAGGACATGCTCACCATGAGGAACGAGTAACCAATCCACAGACTGCTCCAGCCGATCGGACAGCTGGGCACGCTGGTGTTCTGGCTGTGGATTGCCACCGCTAGAGCCGGAGCTTCGCACACCGCACAGCGGCTGATGTATTGGTAGATCTCTCCACATGATACGGGCATCATGGGCAATGGGTTATTGGTGCTCAGCCAGTAGGATTTGTCATTGCGACTGGCGTAGTGACAGGCGGCAGAGTTACAGTAGGAGAAGGGCATGGTGCTGAAAACACGCAGACAAGAGCCAGCTCGGCCTAAACACAGCGAAAGGGAGCAGAAATGAATGCTAATCAAACCATAGAATTATTCACATCAAATGTTCAGCGTTTATTGAAAACAATTACACGATTTTACCTATGGCACATCTTATTAAAGAATACATAATTAAAACTGAGACAAATATCGGTCAGCTCTTCAAGAGATCGCTGTGATTGTGGCAGATCTGGCCGCCATTGTATTGTACTTTTCCACCAAACAGCTCAGCACAGCTTGGAAATAAATCCAAACCTTTGAGTACATAAATATATAAATATGATGAAGATTTGTTCTGACAGTGATTTTACCCAGGTCTTGTGTGTAAGCTTTCTCCTGGCCCTCCAAATAAAGAAGACTATAACCACTCCAGAGTAAAGGCATGCTTGTTGGACACTCCGGCACCACTTCTGACTGACTGTGGATCACCAGGAGAAAGCCAGAGCCCACTGGATCCGCTGGTCCTGGGAAACCGGGCTCACCCTGGGGTCCTGGTAGGCCTAGAAATGAGAATGTAGAAAAGTAGAGTGATAGATGTCAACAAACTCACACTGAGTGAGACAATGTGTCTATAAAAATGAAAGGAACTTAATGATGGCTTTCTGGTACTTTTATACCTTGTGGCCCCACAAAACCATCTTGCCCACGATCTCCAGCATCTCCAGGTGGACCTGGAAGTCCTGCAGCTCCTGGTCTTCCAGGCAACCCATGAGGGCCTGTCTGACCCTTGGAACCTAAAAAGGTCAAAGCATAATCATGAGTAATGTCAACACTCCCTAGTGATCATCTCAAAGGGTTTAGGTGAAACCATGTGACCTTACCAATGGCTCCTGGATGTCCAGGGCGTCCAACTATTCCTGAGAATCCTGGAGGTCCTGGTGCCCCAGGTCGTCCAGGTGGACCACTGTGAGGGCAGTTTTGAGTGGGTGGTACCATTATACAATTATGACCTTTGGGACCTGGAATAATGGCCAGAAAAATATAACACAAATATAACAACTAAGAAAATGAAAACTTTTGAGGGGAAATTTTTTTTATGATGTAAATTAAAATGTATTGTCTTCTTCATTTGGTCCTAATTGTGTGAAAATGTTTACACTAGACTATTTTTATCCAATTGTCAATGAATGGTTAAACATGGAGGCTTCATGCATGTTTGACCCTAAAATGGCTGTGAAAACTTACCCTTGGCCCCTGTGATTCCTTTTTCACCTTTTAACCCTGGTGGACCATCACTTCCTTTGAAACCTTCTGATCCTGTGAAACCGATTAAACCGGGAAGTCCTTTCTGCCCTGTTAGAAGAATTAAAATTAGAGGAAAACTTTCAGCTAATTTGACTAGTCATGAGTATGATTTTGCATTAGCATGTACACGGTAATACAGCCTGACCTTTGAATCCTGGTGGTCCAGGAAAGCCAGTATCTCCTGGGGGTCCAGCTGCACCTCTCACACCATCTCGCCCTGGTAGTCCTGATGGTCCTTCATCCCCAGGATCTCCAGAAAAATCTAAACCTGGAGGTCCAGGGGGACCTAAGATAATGAATGGTAAAAATGGAAGTTTTTAAATAAAGAGCTGTATTCAGATGCAATACCAAAATTGTGCACATTGGTATTCAGACCACAGACCTACAGATTTACGGGCTTCTCAGGTAGTTCCGTGTATGTAGTGCAGTTTGATGAAAACAGAGGCATGTTTCAGATACGAATGATCAATTAGTCAGTGTTCACAAAGACTATTTGGACCTATATCTAAAGGGAAAATGTAACATGCATGAGAACGAAGCAGGACACAAGTGAGTGTGCTTGGTCTGAGCTTTGTTGAGAGCAAACCAAGAGTCCATTCAATTCTAATTTATGGCTCACTTTTAAGGTTTTCATTTGACTCATCTTTGTATGTACAATCTAGTAAAGAAAATTACAAACCTGCAAGTCCTGGATGTCCTGGAAATCCAGTTGGTCCTCTGTCCCCAGTGAGTCCTTGAATTAATGTTCCACAGCTTGCACCTGGGGCACCAGGTAGACCTGGAATACCTGGGGGACCTGAAGAAATATTCACATCCTCAAAGCATGATGTACAATCATCATCAACAACAAAATAATATGTAAAATGTGTGTGTGTGTGTGTGTGTGTGTGTGTGTGTGTGTGTGTGTGTGTGTGTAGATATTGTAATAGTCTAAAACAGAGACCTGCTTTAAATTGTAATTTCAGTTCAAATAACAATATGTGATTTTTAACCGCTTTTTGTGACCTTGGTCTCCAGGATATCCAGTCTGTCCTTTGGGCCCAAATACAAAGTCTCCAGGGATTCCTGGGTCACCAGATGGGCCTTGGTCTCCTGGATCACCTTGTAACCCAGGAGGGCCAATGATATAATTACCTGTGATTTAAAGATTGTAATATCAAATATACATATCTACACAAATGACCTGGATCTGTAACTGTCTACATTCTTCTCACCGCACCAGCCTTTCTCTCCTTTTGGACCAGGGAATCCATTTAGACCATTGAGCCCTGATGGCCCTTGAAACCCTGGGGAAAAAAGTAACACCTGTTAACTGTTTCCCCCCCACAATAACACCTCAATTATCTTGGAGTTCAAGAGAGGAGCACAGCCTGTGGATTTGGAAATGTTTGAGAGGTTTTGTTCTGCATCATTACCTTTCTGACCTGGTAGACCAGGAAACCCTTCAGGTCCAGGAAACCCTGGAAAGCCTGGAGGACCAAAAGGACCAGAAAGACCTGGGGGACCTCTGTTTCCTATAGACACAAAGAAACACATCTTGAGGTTTAATCCAAACAAGTTAGACAAATTCATTGACTCTGATGAGGCAGGAGACTACCTTGAGATCCATAAGGACCTGGTGGTCCAGAAGGACCAGAACGACCAGGCTGTCCCTGCGGACCTTGATGTCCAGGATTCCCTGGGTCTCCTGGATCTCCAACTTCAGCTGTGACAGGAAGATAGTACTTTATATATTGTATTCTACTTAAACAAAGTTCGGATATTTATTCCTGATGAATTCTTTCAGAGCAAAATCAGTCACCAAGACATTCTAGAGGAGACACAGGACAAATAAAAAATCAGATTACACAACACACATACACTATAATTTATAGACTATACATCTAAAGATGATTCACAGATTAAAGGAAAAACATTTAAACCGTTATGCTAAGGTGGCCATTTATTTAACTGATTTATTTGTAACCTTAAAGGAAAGCATCACTGTAAACCAACACAAAGTTCTTCTGACTGATTAGGCTTTAGTGGCCATGGTCTTTTCCTAGATGACTCCCCTATTCACAGGGCCTGAGGGCACTAGGATGAAAATGATGTAAATCATATACTATGCCCTTCACAGTCACCAGATCTGGAATGGTGTTATACAGCACTTGCCTCCATGATCATCATCAAAGGGGCATTGAAGCAGTTCGAATTGCTTGTAATCGCTCAAAACCTTAAAAATATATATTATACCAGTCTGACCTTTAATTTGTCACGTGTCTCTAATAATAATAATTTAACAAAACAATAACTGACCTTGGCATCCACTATCACCCATATCCCCCTTTGGTCCAGGAGGACCAGAACATCCAGTAGAATCTCCTTTGTCACCTGGAAAACATGTTGTCGAGTGATATATTAATAAGATATTATTTTTCAGCTAAGTAACTTTAATTCATGAGAGCATTATAACCCAATAGTAAAACTGTAACTTTAAGTTTTCCAACACAAGTTGTTTACACTTTGAGGTTCCTCTGTCACATGACAATCTGCGTTATCTCATTTCATTATCTTCAAGTGATATGAAAAAGAGAGGCTGGTGAGGGGATGACTGTGTTTAGCTGCTATAACTTAAGTGATAACAGGAACTAACGTGTTTCACAAGTTATTCAAGAATGGCAAGGTCTTTGAATAATTTAACTCGATGATAGAGAAGCTGGGCAACAAACAGTAGATGTAGGTGGGAGCAAACAATGAGGACAAAAACTGGTATATGAGTCAGGGAGGCTAATGTGGACAACATAGAAAAGCAAATGAAGCACAGAGGAATAGCATAGCTTTAACAAGCATTTCTCTAATAAAGCCAGCTACATATCCTACCTTTGTTGCCTGGCAGTCCCTGGTAGCCTGGAGGACCATTTAGTCCAGGGAAACCTAAATCACCCTGTATAAATAATAATCTTTCTTACAATCTATTTTTCATCTGCATGTCAGATTCCAGACAACTATCTAGCTTATGATCATTTCACAAATAGTGATTTACCTGCTCTCCAGCGTATCCTGGGAATCCCCTGTCACCTGAATATCCTCTGGGCCCTCGTGGGCCTGGTGGTCCCTGAGGGCCATTTCTTCCAGGCAAGCCAGGGAAACCTTTCTGAAATCCATGGGCACCATGAAATCCATCCAGACCCGGTTTACCAGGCAACCCAGATGGACCTTGATGCCCTGATGGATACAAATTTGACAAAACAATACTTTTCTTTGCTTTTGGTTTCTTTGATTTATTATGTTGTATGTAGTATATTTGTAGTATATAAATAAATTAAATGAGGCTGGGCTTCTAAATGTTTTACCAACACAAATAACCCCTTAAACTCACAGAACCCAACTGTTGTCCAGACTCATATCCTCCTAAGACCCCTTTTACCTCTTGGTCCTGGGAATCCTGATTCTCCATTGAGTCCAGGTACGCCCCTCTTGCCTTTAAGCATGATGAAATTGCCTGGAATCCCCTGACTTCCCTTAATACCTGAGAAGGTTAAGTCCAGCACTATTCAGGAATTATTCATAAAACACAGCTCCAAAATTCAAAGGTACATAACTACCACCCATATTTACAACTGTAAGAGTGAGTACCTTTGAATCCTTTGTATCCAATGTCTCCAGTCAAACCAGTTGGCCCCCGATTACCACTCTCTCCTTTCCTGCCTGGAGGCCCCGGTGAGCCTGACTTCCCAGGAAATCCTTTTGTACCATTTAAACCAGGTTCCCCTTCAATTCCTTTTAAGCAAATGTTTGTACAGGAATTTAATGAATCTAAGGGCAATGACATACTTGATTATAGAAAGTTAAGATTTAGATTATTATAGGATTTTACCTTTTACCCCAGGAAGCCCTGGCAGACCTGGGTCACCATGTGCTCCTGCCGAACCATATGGCCCCGGGGGACCAGGGGGGCCAGGTAGGCCAGGTTTGCCTGAAGGACCATGTGGTCCATATCCTGGAATACCAATCAGTCCCTTTTCTCCCTTTATACCTGCAGAAAAAAACAATGTTTGCCTGAAAAAATGGGTTATGATCTGATGTGTTATTGTGATATGTAAGGCAAATAACTCTGCAACAATAAATAGCTCAATAATCATATAGGTCTGACATGCGAATAGAAAGGAGAGGTGGAAAAAAGAAGTTCCTCAAGGTGATTCCTGCAATGAGTCATTTAAACTTAAGCCCAATCAATTGACAGTATTCAATACCTTACCTGGCAGTCCAGGCAGGCCCTCGGGTCCTAGGGGGCCCGGGGGACCTATTGGCCCTGGTAAGCCTGGGAGAGTAGCACAAAAATCAGGTGTAGTCCCTGGTATTCCAGGTGAACCTGGGTCCCCATCATCCCCAGCCTGCCCTTTACATGTGCGAGGACCTGGGGGCCCATTTTCTCCTAGACCGGACACAGCAGGCTAGTCAACATAACAACACGACAACATTTGTAAGACATGTTAAGACATTTTAACATGCAAAGTGTACCTTTTACTCCAGGAGGACCCAATAGACCACGAGCACCCTTTGGACCAGGGCTTCCAGGTAATCCAACTTGTCCAGGAATTCCAGGACTACCAGAGACATCATCACCTTGAGACCCCTTGAGCCCTGGCAATCCTTGTGGTCCAGGTGAGCCTGGTGTGCCAACATAGCTGCTTCCAGTGGGACCTGGATCACCTGGATCACCAGGCAATCCTGGAAGACCTAAAAAGTAAAGCTTTTAAATTTACAACAGTGAAGCAAAGCTTGAGGAATATAATCTATCCATTCATCCATCCATCTTCAACCGCTTATTCCTTCTTCAGGGTCACAGGGAACCTGGAGCCTATCCCAGGAAGCAT
>JAOUWY010000038.1:2169218-2179996 GCA_025728095.1 Prietella phreatophila
GAGAGAGAGAGAGAGAGAGAGAGAGAGGAGAGTGAGAGAGAGAGAGAGAGAGAGTGTGTGAGAGAGAGAGAGAGCGAGTGTGAGAGAGAGAGAGAGAGAGCGAGTGTGAGAGAGAGAGAGAGAGAGAGAGAGAGAGAGAGAGAGAGAGACGTTTATCTGGTGCAGTTAAGGATGAAGTTTCCTCTGGTTTCTGAAAGCTGCCACTGTGATGCTGCAGCTTCGCTGTTTGTGTGCCAGTGACGTCTGCAAGGTGGAGTTGGAGACTGAACCTTACACTCTGGGGAGTTCCACTCAGCCCGTGTAAGCAACCTGAACACGTTCGAACAGATGGACAGATTAACCCGATCCATGCTTGGGTTAAGTGTTAGTTGGTGTTTTAAAAGGAAAACTCCACCCTGAACGACTCACGTGTTCACTTTCAGGATTAAAATATGAGCTTCAACAGCGTTCGACGTCGAAATTCTGACTTCCCTCATGTCTATTCTCACTTTCTACATTACCCACAATGCTTTTCGACGACCTGCTGATATGAGGGGTGCAGTGGGATGTACAGTAAGGGAAAAAAGTATTTGCTCCCCTGCTGATTTTGTACGTTTGCCCACTGACAAAGAAACGATCAGTCTATAATTTTAATGGTAGGTTTATTTGAACAGTGAGAGACAGAATAACAACAAAAAAAATCGAGAAAAACACATGTCAAAAATGGTATCAAATACTTTTTTCTGACTGTAGCTGTCGCTTTATTCCTACCTTAAAGAGTCATGAAACATTAAAGAACAATCCCTGACGTGATGATGTACTATAGTACCACCCGGGCTCTGTGCACTGTTTTCGGGCAATATGACAGACTTCCGGGGACTTTCCCCCACCTGGACCCGAGAACCAGGCCAGGGCACTCGACTCTGGGCCTCCCCAGGCTCGGTGCACTGTTTTCGGGCAATATCACAGACTTCCGGGGACTTTCCCCCGCCTGGACCTGCGAACCAGGCCAGGGCACTCGACTCTGGGCCTCCCCAGGCTCGGTGCACTGTCGGTGCACTGACCGGCGGTGCCTGGGCACCCACATATACACACACTGGTGGTTAATTCAGAGCGAAGGACTACGGATGTTACTTGCTGTTTGTATTTCTTAATGGGGACCAAATGTCCCCACAAGGATAATTATATCTGACAGGTTTGACCTTATGGGGACCTTCGGCTTTCAAAGAAGCTGCAGCTTTAATCTAAGCGCTAAAGAGTTTCCTTTTGGTTACTGAGGTTAAGGTTAGGGTTATGTTTAGGTCAGAAAAAAGAATCATTAGCTCCATTATTAATTATGTCAACAGAAGGTCCTTAAAAGGATAACAAGACAAATGTGTGTGAGTATATAATTATTTTAAAGACCAAAGGTCAGCCATATAACATCATAAAAGATGCAGAGTCAGGAGTGTAAGTAGTGTATGGTTAAACAATGCTAGTGTCATGAAATCTCTTGAGAATATAATTGTGTGTATGTGTGTGAGTGAGAGAGAGAGAGAGAGAGAGAGAGAGAGAGAGAGAGAGAGAGAAAATACAAAGCACTTGCATTATTATATGCCCTGTTAAGCAAGTTTAATACCTTTCCAAAATTTGCACACCAATGCACAGTGAAACCTACGCGAAAATCTTCGACTCCTCCAAACCTGCACGTTCTAATGTTTTGTTCGACAGCAAGCGCATGAGTGATGTCGGGAAAATGAGACTATTAATTAATAATAGATTAGGAAGTGAAGTGTTCATCCGAGAACGATTCCAAATAAACAGGAATCAAAATAGAGGTAAGGATAAAAAGGTGTTAAGATGCTTGGTCCCATAATAATGCGTCTGTGAATTCTAGCTCCAACGGTTTTTTTTACGGATAAATACAAACAGGAAATAGTCAAAGGTGGTGAAAAAGCGACAAGTCCTACTGTTATTGTCGTGACAATAGTATAAGGGCTGTCTGAAATATGGTTTGAGAAGTTTCCTTCGTTAGCCATGGTTAAAATGATGCAAGCAGTAGCAGTTCATCCATAAGGGCAGGTCAACAAATATTAATCTTTGTAAAGGTCCATACATTTTAAAACTCACCGAAATATTAAATCGGGTCTTTTGACTGTCAAACGATTTTAAACGAATGCCACTATTTGAAAGATGTAAGCTTATGGTCCATTAATAAGGAGCGCAATTGTGGTGTAGCATGCTCACTTCCGTTGCATAGTTATTATTGCACCTAGTGGTCGACAATGGGAACTGCAACATCACTAATAATGGCCCATTGGGGAAGGAATCACGCTGCCCCATGCAGCAGACGAGACAGTTTATGACAGGGTTGTGCAGATATACTCAACTGCTGCCAAGACTGTGTTTTATTTCCACAAACGAGAACTATTTCTCTTGTAACATTTATTGCAAAGGTAGAGGGTGTGTCAATCAGCTCCCTTGTTCAGTAATCAGGGAGTCGGCCATTTTAAAGGCCGTCTCAATCGCTAAGTCCTCACTATGTTCTCACCGTGTTCCCTTACTACAAATGACGTCATGTTTCCTGAAGCCTCAGCTCGAGGAGAAAAAAAATAAGGGGACGAACTCTCCGGCAACTTCTGTCTATAAACGTAAGTAGCTCGTCGTCGTCGTTGTGTCTCTCAAACGATCGTGAAAAGACTTAAATCTACAGTCACGAGCTGCTGCTGGTTGCAAGAAAGTGCAGGTTTCCAGTCATTTCTGTGCGAAATTAAAAGACATATTCTGTTCACAACATCAAAAGACATTCATGTTCACAATCCTCCGCCCCCCCCTCCCCCCACACTTTTTTTTACAAGCGATACAATAGCGGCGAACTCTAATTTCGCTTGGAGATCTGTCGTGGTAAAATGTCCTCTTCAAATTGCTCTCTTTTGGATGAATGATGCATTTGTTATATGATATACGATATGATACATGGTATGCATGTTTTCATTGATTACAATGGTTAGCCATAGCTGTTGAAATGATTTTTTTTTTTTTTTTATGAAATTTAATACATTTTTGATAGCAGCGATGCTTTGGGATCTTACACAGCCGACCAAATATTAAACTTACATTCTTTTGACTGGGAAATAAACAAAAACAAACAAAAAAAACAGCGTATATAAAAGCCTCTTGTTGTAATTGTACTTTTCGTTAATTGCACTTAAAGTTGTATTTTGAGTGTTCTCCATTAGCCAGATATTAAAAAAATAAAATAAAAACGTTGGCCTTTTTTGACATACCATCGTTTCGAAACCAGATGTTTTTTGTACATTGTACGTCCATAAGAAACACAAAGGTTGAACATGATAGAACGCATATGCAGGACTAGCTAGGAAACACAGGAATCGGATTCGTTAGTCTCTGGACTTCTTCAGATGATGTTTACGGTATTTCCAGATGTTGCAGGCCTGGACGTGTCAGGAAAAAAAAATACGGATTTTTCGTATACGACACGTTGGGCTGTGCGCAGCACTTCTGCATGTCCGAGTACACCTCAGAAAAGAAAAAAATGATTTTCCATCCCCAGAAGGCTTTGGGATGCTGCTTTGACCCCATTTTCAGTCCACATTTCTCCCAGAGAACATTCTCCAACACCACACCACACTGGACATGGGATCGCTGTGTAATGGACAGGTTTACTTCAACACCGTGTAACACGCTTCACCTGACTGTACGGAAGCGTTCCTTGGTTCTTAGAAGAACTTATCGTCGATGCGGAAGTGTGGACGTGAGACATCATCCGGGTTGATGAACACCGAGATGGACTTCCCTGGGTTCTCGGTGACCAGCTGCTGGAGTTTTTTGGCAAGCCGGTCGTCGGGTTGTTGGTGATCGGACGAGGAAGCGTCGGTTTGCGGCGAAGGCAGACCAGAGGAGCTTCCACGCCTCTGCATTTCTTGCGTCAGACGGTTAGCACTCTTAGCTTGCTCGATGGTAGCGCGAAGGTGTTCAGCCGGGTCAGAGCGCACCAGCGCAAGTTTGCGGGCGTGAAACATCGCCGTCTCGTCGCACAAGTGCTCCAACATGTTGCACTGTGGGATGAAATAATTGGGGCAGCTCTTGTTGACAAGGCAGTGCTGCAGGTCATCAATGAGACCCAGCAAAAAGTGGGCAGCAAAGTCTTCTTGTGCCAAGTAGTTTGCTGGCAGGCGGTCACAGGCCCACAGCATTATGCTGCGCAAGTGGTAGGGGCCAACAACCATAGGTTGAGCAAGCATCTTGACAATAATAGCCTTACAGGCTTGGTATGCTTGCATGAGGCCTGGTGAGATGCACTTCTTTAGCTGAACCTCACTGCGGGCGAAGGATAGCCGCCATTCGTTCTCCCTTCGACCGGAAACCGAGCAAGCGGGAAGCAGGTAGAAACCACTGATGACCTCCTCCTCTGTGATCTTCCCATCCCAGAAGTGGTTCTCCATCAGCCAGCTTTGAGCGACCGCAGGCCAACCTTTGAACGACACCACCGGTACGATGTCATACAGCATACGGCTGCTTCCCACACCAAGGATCATCGAGAGAAGCGTGTTGTGGCGCTCCACCCGTTCCACCCTCGGCATCCCTCGCTGCGGCTTGCGCTGTACCTCGGCCAGCACCAGCGCCACCGCTTCCTGGAACCAGTCAGACACCAGGGTGGGTGAGAAGAAGTAGTTAGTGGTGCCGTTTATGTGGTCAGCCATCATGCAGCAGTCCCTCCAGCGTGTAATGGTGCCTTCATCGAATAGCCGCAGGCTGAGCCAGGAGTGACCCAGTGCCGAGTGACGCATGTCCAACGTGACGGGCTGGTTGCGGTCGTGCAACTTCAGTGCAGGGACCAGCAAAGTGAAGGCCATGTCGTAGTCTGAGCCACGGTTATACACTCCCAGTTCGTCCAGATCCATGTCCACGACGCCATCGCGAACTCCACCCGACAAAAGCAGGTACTCGTTAGCAACCGGCAACTTCTGGTCCAGCTTCTGCACCATGCCTGACAGGGGTTCGATAGAGAATGGAGACAGAGAAAAAGAAAGAATTAACAAGACTGTAACGAACATAAAAGCCCCGCATACTTTTCTACATATCAATCCACCCCCTTAGTGGCAAGGACCTGAAAGAGAACACCGCTGCTGGGAAAATGCAGCCAATCAATATGGAAAGAACCTAGAGTCCTCTACGGTGGTCTGCATCGAAAAGCGCGACGTGGATTCGACGTAGCATCCCTGGTACAGGTATACGGTGCAGTGCTACTAGATGGCTACAGGGCATAGGGATGGCTTCAAACATCCGACGAGACTGTTTGGGACAGAGTCCTTGGTGTTCACTGACAGTGATATAGTCTATTAATAGAAT
This sequence comes from Prietella phreatophila, assembly GCA_025728095.1. Lineage (NCBI taxonomy): Eukaryota > Metazoa > Chordata > Actinopteri > Siluriformes > Ictaluridae > Prietella > Prietella phreatophila. The sequence continues at coordinate 2,174,550 of JAOUWY010000038.1, forward strand.
TAATATTCGATTCGAGTCCTTTTCCATTTCTGTCTCCACCCTACGACTTTCCTACTGCTAAGAAAGGCTCACGCACTACATCTACACCACATCTTTCACCTGGAGAGGTCACAGACCAAGTGCACCTGATCCCTAACTCCCACTTCCTCACGAAACTAACACGAGCGCTGTCCATCATGTGAGTTTATCAAGATGGAGCCTGAGCAACTGGTGGTTATTTGTGCACCATTTTGTATGGAAACACCAAATGATTGACTGTTCTGCAAAGAGAACCGACGGTATAGCGATATTTCCTGCGTCACCAGGAATCAGGTCGTTTAATTTCTGCTGTTCCTTCGGAACGGCAAATACGTTCTTATAGAAGCGATATTATTATTCAGCCTAAGAGCTAATCATACGGTACTCGGAACTAAGAATGGCGTTGATTGAACGATTGAGAAGACCTGCAAGTGGCTGGAGTAAAACGACTCCCACTATAGGACAAAGGTAGCACTGCATCCTCAAGTCTCCAGAACAGTCCGGAACCTGGCCAAGCGCTCTGTAAAATGCTATTGATCCTTATTGCAATTGCGTTTCCATGTGGTGGGTTAAAAGGTTTACCGAGATAATGTCTGAAACATACAGGAAGGAATAAAGTACAGCATTTCCACTGGGTGTTACATTGAGACCTTCACACTCCGAATCGGAGATTTTATAAGCTACTATAACGTCCTAAAGTGACAGTCTGGCCTTTAGCAGAGCTTTCAGCTTTCAAAGAACGTCAAGGTTTAGACACAGACACACACACACACACACACACACACACACACACACACACACACACACACACGTGTGAAAATGTCTTTCAGAGTTGTCAAAAGAGAATTATTTATCTGTGCCTTTCCACTGGGAAAATCCCTTGATCCGTTCACTCTGCATTCCTCCCCCCGTTGATCCTCTTTCAAAGTCTTTCTCGCCAAAGAGTTTAAAAAAACAAAAAAAACAAACCCTGGCATCACTTTTGTTCCGCTTCTTTGATTTAAACGCGCCAGCAGCCAATCAGAGCGCCAGCTGTCTGAATTGAGTCGTGGTGAACGGTCGAGATTGAGAGTGTGGGAACAGTGTCCATCTGTGTGCGAGTGTGTGTATATGGGAGAATGGAAAAGAGGGAGCTGTAGATCACTTGTGCATCAGAGCACATGAGGTTCCCACAGATGGCTCCATGCCGTCACGCTGCTTCCTGTCTGGGCTGGAGACCAAAACAACACAGCAACATAGGCCTATTGAGTTGCCACTGAAAATAGCCACAGCAACGAAGGTGTCAGTAGTCAATCATGTGCGCCTGGAACGTCTCGGATCGCCGCTCGTCCTGGTTTACAGCTTTACCGAGACGATACGCTGCGTGAGACCGGGGGATATTTGCTCGATAAACGCTACGTAGCTCCGCTGAGGTCATTTCTATAGAGGATCTCTACGAGCAGCTCTGTGCGCAAATCCAAAACCATACCGTAGAAGGTACTGACCTGATACAGTAGACTGGTCGAATTTTCAACGTGCTCCACCGACGCAGCGAATATGGCACATTAAGATGACGCGAATATGGTGCGAGTTCTCTCAGAGTACAGCGCGGTTGAATTCGCGGCTTACAAACGTTAAGGTGTACCCGTTCTAATCCGTCCTAATCACTACAATAACAGCGTAATCGCAGGGAAACTTGACGTGGTGGAGTTCTTTTCGGAGATGTTTTCCATGTATACGGATGGAGTCTCCAGGACGTTTCAGGAACGAACTTGTCTCGCAGACGTTCCGGAACACCACGCGTAGCTGTAAACGGTTCAACGGCGCGGTGTGTCGGGTATTTTCACACGACGGCGCTCACGTACAGCGTATACGTGTCAGTATTGTGATGGAGTATTTACAAACCAAATTCATCAATGTAGAAAATGAATAAATAATAAAAACGGTCAAGAATTCGTCATCCACTAACCTTGACATCGGTATGTGAGCATGCTGTATGGAACCGTGAGGTAAACTATTGAGATACGACATGACTACGCTTACACAGACAGCAATAATCTAATCATTGACCTTATTCTGAATAAGACAGTGTTCTGATTAAGGTGTTTAATAGAATGAGTCGCTTCTAGAATATTCCTTTCATGTTCGCGGACAGAGATCGATTAACGGCACACGCCGCTACATCCCGACGCCACGCCGTCCGGCGTTCCCTCCGGAGTTTCACCTAACGACATAGGGTCCGTCTTCGTTACGGTACCATATACAGTTTCGGGTGTTTCGTTTCACGGAATCTTCGAGCGTGGTTAATGATTCGTCGCGCTATACGCGCAAACAGACGACTGCTCGGAGCCAATCGAGATCGAGAGACGGAAAAACAGGTCGGCAGTGAATAGGGCAAACCAAACCGCTCCTCGGTCCTCTCGGACACATTTCTACATGTTATGTTACGGCCAAACACCATTTCTGTTGCTAACCAACCCTGCATTAAAATTCACCCGCGTCCCTTTCGAGAGTAATAAACCGTCCCGTCCTGATCAACCCGCGACAGCCGGAACGGCCCGTGTCCCGAACCACACGCTCTACTGCTTCAGACGCAGTTCTATTTTGACATAGTATTTCGTGTTGAAGGACGCGATTTGAGAAGCAGCCTCAGACTGTAAATCCCAGCGACACATCTCACACCGACCCGGAGCTCCTGTCGTCACTGGGGTTGTTATTTTTAAAAACGATAAACAATTCATTCGTTTTTTGTTTTAAACTAAGAGATCTGGTTTCTTAACCTCTTCATAATCTTATAGGTGAATGAATGTCACTTAAATGTCACGGTCATATCAATAATACACGGTCGACCCTATCCAGACAGCCGGTGGGTGAGAGCGAGAGCGAGAGCGAGAGAGAGAGAGAGAGAGAGAGAGAGAGAGGGTTCAACATGTAGAAATAAACATGTATAGTATATAATCATGATCAACAGATTATGAGAAAGTGGAATGATGCATTTTGGGAAAAGGGGTCGAATTCATTGAAAACAATCCAACACAATTGAGACTATAGCTAGATTAGAAGAATGACGCAGCATACAGTGATGCAACAATCTGGGGTATATGCAAATATGCCAATTAGAATGTCAATAATAAATATTCAAATTGGCGCACGCGCGCGCGCGCATGCTGTTGATTCACGCACCGGAAAAGCCTCTCCTGTTAGGGTAGGGAGCACCCGTGAATCACCCCGAGACGGAAATATTTACACGCGTTTCACGTCTTTTTAAGCGCCGCGTTCTTCCTCACCGAGCATGGAGAAGATGAAGTCCTTGGCCGTGTGGATCTCCAGCGCGCGCTGGTCGTCGTACTCGCGCTGATCGTGTTTGCTGAATTCCTGGAGGAGTCGGTTCAGTTCGTCCATTCGGGCTCCGGATCGGAAGTCGAGCTCGGGCGCGCAGACGAGCCGGTTGTTGATGGTGTAGTTGGCCGCAGCGGTCGGGCTGCTGCTGCTGCTCGCTGATCCGCTCCGGCCGCTCAGCACAGGCGCCGCCATCTTCACCATAGAAACAGCAGGCCGCCGCTCCGGTGCCTCCTCGTCATTCAGCGCGCGCGCGATCAGCGCCCTGCCCCGAGCCGGAGCGCACTGCGCATGCGCAACAGCCTGCCTGCTGACGTCACCGCGAGAACATTTGATTACAGCAGCAGCAGCAGTCATTTTACATTTGGGGGGAGAATTTAAATAAATAAAGTCCTCTTTCTTTTGGAAGTTTCTGATTCGCTCATTGAGAGTGACGTGTAATAATAATAATAATAATAATAATCATCTTATCACTATGGAAACGATAATGCATGGTGATTTTTTTTTTTTGCAGCTGCACTACTGTGTTCTAGAGAATTACTCAACACCCGACCAATCAGAATGCAGAATCCTGCAGCGCTGTGGTCGGAATATAAACAGTTAAACTCGTGGACATTTTTATTTATTTATGTTTTGTGTGTCTTAAGTCAGCGGTGGTTCGAAGGGTAAAGGCTCTGGCCAAGATATTACTGACAGGCCCTTGAGCGAGGCCCTTTACCCTTTCTGCTCCAGGGGGCGCTGTATCATATCTGACCCTGCGCTCTGACTCCAGCTTCCTAATATGCTGGGATATCCGAAGGAAAGGATTTCACTGTGCGCTAATGTATACGTGACTAAGAAAGACTCGTTATCATTATACGTATGGAAGCCTGTTTCTGCGACAGAGAAAATTTTGCGTGAAAGTCTAAATTGTGCGACATGAACTCACCGTTGCGAGAAGAAAATTCAGAATTGTGAGAAATAACCTTCTTGTTTTTTTCTCCGTGGTGGAAATGGGCTTCCGTTAAGGTTATGTTAAATATTTTTTTGAATCTATTTTTAGATTTGATTTGTTAATAAGATCATGATTCGTCTTGTCGCTTTAAACCGCTCGTCGGAGATTTCCCTGAAAGACCTGGAAGGAATGAACGGGGGAGACACTTTTAGAATCGAGCTTGTTGAAACAGTTTGCCAGTGGCGGCAGTGAGGAGCACGTTAATAAAACCGTGTCTGCTGTACACGAGGCTCTGAAAGCACTCGTTGCCTTGGATACAGCGGGTCGTCTTTTAGGATGAAAGGTGTTTGACCATGCAGCCCGTCTTGGAGGAGCCGCATTCAGAATGTGAGCATCTCATTACACTTCATACTGCACATATAGTATTACCTGAGTCTGAACCCGGCCTTCCACCCCTGAGAGGAAACGCATCGATTTTTCCACACTGTAGTTACCTCATAATGTCAGCCAGTTCCTTACTCGATTAGATCATCGTTGGTCTGTCTCGTCTAATCTCTCAATACACACGTTCCTTTCTTTTCTCCGTCTCCATCATTCTTCTCCTACACTCCATTCTTCTGCATCTGTCCATCTCGAGTGGTATATTGCTTACTGTCATGACCTGATCTGGAGGACATTGGTGAAGACATCAGTGTTGTTTCTGCACGAGTCGGGCAATGGTGTGACAGTTAGAGCACCCCCTCTGGTGGACGTGCCAGTGTGTAGCTTCTTCAAGCTACACCGTCTCAGATCGAGCACGTTTCAGTTTTTCCGAGACTGTGGAGGATACTTTCATTAGAGAAATGTTTGGCCAAAATTTATGGCTAGCCGTTTCACATTTATGCTTTTTGTTACAGCGAGATGAGAGACACCTGAAAAGTATGCCGAGCAAAACAAATGGCAGTAGAATTCGCCCTTCTGAAAAGACAGATCACTTAAGGAGAAAGGACACTAGACGCGAAAGATACGTGTTCACGTCTTTGCTTTCCAGCCGACTTTATCTAGGTCAGTTATGACCTGTAATTTCATGGGTTCGGTTGTGTGTCAATCGAACACATGAAGGTGAGACTGTTGTCTCTTTGGACATCAAATAAGCTAGCTAATGTCTCTCTCTCACTCACTCTCTATATATCTCCCT